>UCOK01019774.1:0-20016 GCA_900474325.1 Synergus umbraculus | reverse complement strand
ATATTGACAATTTTTCGAATTTTATCTTACCTTGGAATCTTTGTACTATGAAGTCTTCAAAACTCCAGGAGCTGATAACGTGTCCCAAAAAGCGGTTGGCTGCTCCATTTTTCTGCACAAAACATGTGAAAATGTAAAATTGAAAAAAGGGAAAAAATTTTGGCAATTATATACGAATCATGCATAATTTAGGTTATGTTTGTTTTTACATACCATGCTTTCTTTAAATTTTGGCAAGAAATTTAAAGTCTAATTTTATAGTTAGTTATTGTTAGTTATTAAAATATAAGAAATTATATATACTTACACAATTTCAATAAAATAACACTATAATATACATATTTAACACAGTTTGACGCCGCGTTGTTGACAGTCGGTGATCACCTCGAATTATACATAAGCGCATGCGCGCAATAAAATGAGTATCTACAGATATTGCGGTTGAGTATACAAATTTGAATATCTAGTCATACTAAACGACAGTATCTTCTATTTTTAATAGATACTATGTGGTAATATCTAGATATTGTACCACAGTATCTTGCATTTGAATATCTACATTTGAGTATCCATTTCTCTCGGTGTACCTGATAAAATATTGCTGCTTTATATGTATATATCTAGTTCTTTCATAAGAATTACCATTGTTCTAATAATAATGTTTGCGACGACCCTTTTTTCTCACGTCCATTTCCACCTTCCCACTTTCTCTTAATGGAATGGATAATCCAAACTTCTCCTAAGTAAAATTTAGTAAATATCCAAGCGCCTGCATCGAGGATAAATTAAATTAAAAACCTCAAAGAGGTGAGGCAGTTTCCAGAGAAAATTGGTTTTCTTAATTAATCAATTTGCTGACGTCTTGTTTCTCGATGCAAACACGATGAGAGCGAAAAGCGACGACATCGAGGAAGACTGAGGAAGACTAGCGATGCCGCGGTGTGGCAAACGCGTCCCGGAAGATTGAGGGGGATTTGCGCGAGAAAACCACGTGTAACGCCGGCAAAATGAGTACCAGCCGGTATATTAATACTGCATTTAAAGCTGCGGTCAGGGCACACCGGTCTCGGTGGTCGAGTGGTTGGTACGAGTGTAGGCTGGATAGAGAACGCAACAATTCAGAGGGGTTTGCTGGCTGGTGTAATGGTTGGTAATTAGAGTGGCTTGATAGCAGGTCCGCGAAACCAGTTATCTCCCTACGTGCATCGTGCATGCCTATGCGATACCTCCCGCCCTCCTCTTCACCCCTCAAACCTCTCTCGCTTCCTCCCTCTGTCTCTCCAGATCTGTCTTCTCGCATCCTTGGTCCCTTGGCCCTTCGAAATCTCTCTCTCTTCCTTTCTCTTTCACTCTTCCTCTCTCTCTCTCTCTCTCTCTCTCTCTCCATCTCTCTCTCTCTCTTTTATCCATCAGCATCCTTTCCCTCTATCTCATTCTCTCTTTCGAGGATTTTGCCGCACTTGATTCTTCCTTTTGCAATCGCCTTACACTCTGGCAACTTACCACGGCACTTACACTCGAAATTCACGCGAACGAAAGATTGACACGTCATGGAAAATCTATCGTGACTCCTCAGCAATTCGATCCGCGTGAAACCAGCCCGACTAGATGCTCGCGGCAGATCCTCTATTCTGCGTGTCAGTGCGAATATGAAAGAATAAGATTTCCCGCAGGGAGGAACGTTGAATTCTGCAGCTAATATGCTGTAGAAGAAGGAGGAGCAACTATTACACCGGCCTCTATTATCGCCGGTAACCGGATGTTAACCTGCGAGATACGATTTAAAAACCCCCTTCCGTCGCATTCAATCTCGGTACTTATGATGATAATCATAATAATAATGACTAATTATCTTGGGGAGAGAAGATAGGAAGGTGTCCGAGAAATTGTATTTTGCAATCCACTTCTTTGCAGGAATCAGAGTAATTGCGTGAATCGTTTTTGAAATGTAATTCTGGAATATGAAAAAAAAAAAAAAAAAAAAAAAAACAATGTATGTGTAATTGATTTCTCGAGTGTCTTCTGAGAATTGAATCAGCAATCTTCTTGTGATTTCTTAGGAGAAACATTTTGCAAATTAGTTTAAGAGCTGACAGAACAAAGTCCATTATAGAGGATCCTAGCAACAAAGGGCAGCATTTTCAAGCAAGGACTATAAGGAAATATATTACAAAATTGTCAAGAAGATAATAATAATATTAATTATAATAATAGATTATAAAAAATTCTTTATTAAAGGACTGTACAAAATTCCGTAACAACATTAACATCAAAGGACTTTAAATATATCGAAAGCGTCCATAAAAAGCTGAAGTATTTGCTAATAAGTTTTGCTAATAAGTTTATGCAAAAATGTGGGAAGGACATTTTTCAATCATACCTCTATTCAAATCTAGTCACACGTTCAAAATGTAAATATTTCAAGAGAGAAGTTTGGTGGTTGAAGAGTAAAGCCTTCAAACAACTTCAATATATTTTTCAATATTAAAAGCTCCACTCACTTTTAAATATGTATTGGTTTGGAATTTTTTATAAGCCAATCGATAGAATGCAAATTAACTCGAAACAAGTCTCAAGTTTCAGACAAAACGTTCTAAAAATGAAGTCAAGAATAAATAAACCTGGCGAAAATCTTGGATTTTCATCTCGAATTAATCGATTAAAAACTATCTTCCGATTAAATCGAAATGCAACTGTAGGAAATGTTCTTCCTGCAGAAATGCTTCCGATTCACCTTCTTGCAAATAGAAATTGAAATATTGATAATTGAGAGGTTCACTTAAAGATGAAATATTTCCCTTTCCTAGGTCGATTGAAAGCAATGAAAATAATTGACGGGAGAATCTATAATAATGAAAGCATTTTCCGCCTCCACGTTGGAAGTCTTGGAGTGGTATAAGGGTTCTGAACCGACACAAGAGTAATGAGAAATAGGCGTGTACTTCGAAGATTATTTCTTATGCACGAGCTTGAAAAATTACAGTATTAAAGCGAGCTTATCTAACTTATTGTCCAGTGCTGGCAGTACCTTCTGGAGATTGCTCGAAGGGAATGGAAGAAGGCAAGGCCCAGCTTGGTCTACTCGAACTCAGCGACGTTATCAATGCATTATGACATGCATTAAAGGATTGAAAATGCCAAAGATTGTCGATGCAACTTTTTATCTGTCCATTAGTGAAATAGCCTGGACAAAATTCGCAACCCGTCGCCCCTTTTGCCTCGGCACAAAAGAAGACCGGCGAAAAAGAGAAGCGACGAAGATGCCGCTTTATAATATCCGCACAGTTCCTGACCTTTGTGCACGATCAAAAAAAAAAAGCGAAAAAAACTCCTTTCAACTCTCTACATTCTACAATCACGCTCTCCAATTCAAACCCTGCAAATATCACAACTCTTAACAATTACCAGCCCACCTTTTTCTCATAACCGGTCAATAAAATCATCTTTCAATTTCACAGTTATTTTTCATGATTAATACGTACTAAAATCAATTCTTGAATATTGAAAAGCTGATTTGCCGGTATTTGATGGGAAAAAAGTACAATAGTGATTGAAAATTTGGCAGAATGAAAGGAGTATTTGAAAATTATTTATTCGTGAAGTGTGATGGTTGGAAATGATTGCAGACGCATTTAATTTATCAAAAGAGTATACGACACGAGCAAAGTGATAGGCAGACAGGTATTATCAGGACGAGTCGAGCGGCGCACTTTAAATGATCCCCATATCGTGATTTATCGAGACCCCCGAGGACCATGAGGATTTTAGAAATTCATCAGGCGAGACTGCCTTCATTTGCAGTTGCACTTAAAAAATTCCAAGTTGAAGCAGCCTTTCGTGTTGGTCCCGTTATCAACATTTTCGACTCTTTATTGCCACGGCCTCAACCAACATTAATCATGCTTATGAATTAGGACTTTATCGCTCTAATGAATTAGCTCACCGAATCAGTAAATTCGCCTACGATTTTTTTCACTCTTTCGCTTCACTAATGAATAATGGGAGGCATAAATTATTAGCATGAGAAAAATTCTTTTCGTTATATGTGCCTTAGGCCTTTTTCTTTATTTTTCTAAGTACAATTTTCTCATGGATAATTATCCAGTGATGAAAGAACAAATGTTTAGAAACTCTTGACAATAGTGGTATTATATCGTTCAGAAAAAAATGTATAACCGCTGCACGAGAAATATCAGTTTAGAGCATGAAAGTGAAACTTATTAATAATAATAACACCCTAAAAGATTTACGAGATTTACGAGATTTCGATACGCGGATTAAATAGTATAATATTGCTCGCTGGAAAGTTACGTAAACAAAAGCAGTGAAGATTTATATCGTAAGGTTTATGGATATATCTCAGGCACGACCGCGACAGTCCTATCAAAATAAATCTCCCAAGAAATGAACACACTCGCGTGCACATATTCTATTCATATTCTGTTATTCTATAGTATTTTAGATTTTTCTTCTCAGGAGATATTAGATACTCGCATGATGTTTGCAAAAGGAACTGATTTTCACGCGATTCTGACATTCTTATCCGAGTTATATCTTTTAAAAGGCTGTGTATTATAAAAAAGATAAAAAAGATAAAAAAATTACTCTTTCACTGCGAATATAATGCAAGCTATTAATCTCAATTCATAACAGAATAAATGTTTTATATTATTACACAATCTCAACTACATGATATTTTCAAGTTATTTGATAGTTATGTATGTACTTGGAATACGAATGTAATTTAAAATATGTGCAAAAAACATGGAAATATATTTTTAAAAAATTCTGAAATGAGAAAAACGGAAAAAAGTGAAGTTCTGAAGCTCCCTAGATAATTAAGGCAGTCTGCTCAACAGTATGATTTTCCACATGAATTAACTGAATGGTTAATTAGTAGGGGAGATAATAATAACTTTTTTTTTCAAGACAATGCATTGTACCGATGAACACTCAATTCTGCCACAGCAACCTTTTTCTCAAGTTTATTTATAGCTTATTTTTTATAAACTTGATCAATATTGACTCAAAGGGATTGCACTAGATTTCATTAAACCGTGTAGACACCTTGGCGAAATAAAATTAACCCTTGTCTCGTATATTTCATGCATAAGGCAATATAAGCTACATTTCTTTGCAAAAATGAGTTTTAATTTTAACACCTGTTCTCGGATGTTAAAATTCTTCAAAATAACAACACCATAGAAGTTTTCAACTGGTCGGGAACCAGACTAGTTCCCCATTTAAATTTAATACCCCATTTCCTCTCAGCTACGAGGAATCAAAAAAGACCCAAACCCCTTCCTGGATCACCCTAATATAGCTGTCAGATTATTACTTGAGATTCTGAGACATGCTTCTGTTTCATAAAGGGAAGATGACCGTAAGTGAGACACTTCTCTCAGCTGTTCGCTTCGATTTGGTTCTTTTGAATGAATTCATAAACGATACGCGAGTGGAATGGCGAGTAAGAAAACACGAACGCCATTATGTCTACTGAGATGAGGACGCGAGGCGCGGCCTTGAGAGGATAATTATAAGCGTAGATTTTGGCGTGGCAACGCGCGTGCCAAGCTCCTTGGCATTTATTGGCCAAGGCGTGCGGTCAATGTGCGATTAAGGCTGCTTCTTTTTCGCAGTTCCCAGCAACGGCGGTGCCAGTCACGCAGCCGGATTCAGTCCGATGGCGATGGCCTGTTCCGCAGACAGTTGCCCTGAGATAATAATGCTAATTACAGGTGAAGTCGTTGGGGCCCAATGCGATATTTAAAAAAAACTTCAATTCCATTTACATGTCGCCCGTTCTTGGAATCCGAGTATTTGGTGGTAGAAACCAGCCTGCACTCACCTTGCGATACCACCTCGCTTACCGGTCTTACCAACGTATTCCCATTCTCATCGCATTCTCCCTGAAAAACAAAAAAGAACAAAAAAAAAACAAAGAAAACAAAAAAAGTCGGAACGTATATAGCATACAGCAACGAATTAAGTTGTACCCGCGTCCGGTTTTCTGACCAGTTACAGTCCATACGACTCGTTTTCACCCTTCCCTTTTTTTCCTTAATAGCTATCGATTCTCGTATATTAAAATTTAAATCCAGCGACACATTTGTAAAAATGTTCTTACGACCTGATACCACAATTACATTATATCTTCGCGTCCTTTAAAGGTGCTAACAGTGATAGCCCACCATACAAAGAAGCAATCTTCCAATGTTGAGGGAGAAAAAAATTAACATTCACGAAGTGAAAATTATTCGCTTTGGTTTGCATAAATTTGATCAAAACTCGTGAGCAGAAACTCGTAGAAACAACCTAATCTGCCGGAGACATTTTACGAATCAGTGAAATGATTGCTGCTGTTCATATTATCGCAACCCGTGTGGAAATTTTGTAATGGCGCTAGCTAAGCCCAAACTAGGACAAACTTGGCCCCAACTTGGGGATCTAGACAGGACCAAACCACAAATGAAACGCCTAACCCGGCCAGAGCCTAACTTACTGACCGACTTGGCTATATTTATTTTTCTAGTCTCAGCCATACTAAATAAAAAATGAGAAAAACATTTATAAACGTAAAATTATTTATTTTTAAAGAACATTTGACAAAATACAGTGAAAATTACTGAAACAGATCTTTTATTTATCCAATTCTTCTAAAAAAATGTTCTTGAATTAGAATTAATTAATATGTTATAACTTTGGAATGTTGCAAATTGCTCGATGCCTCCGAACATGTCGAGTACTATTCACTTTCGACATTTTTAATAATATAATTAATAATTAAAACTTCCAAAACCAAAATCAAAAAAAAACTCACCAACATAACCACCAACCAACCTATTTGTCAATTGTGTTCAAGACAGATGCACAGCCAAGTTAATGGCGCTGCAATCGAGCTAAATGAAACAAAGTTGGCTGCAACTAGATTTAATACACGGAGAAACTTCTCATTGTAGTATGTAATATTATAATATTCATTTTTACTAAAGTCAATAGGAAAGTGAGGATATAGTGTCAGTTTTTTAGAAGTTACTGTTTTGAATGTTAAATTTACAAAAGTCAATAGTAAAGTCACATCTCAACCGGAATTACCAGTCTTTAAGAGATAGTGCAACCACATTTTTAATTTTTCCTATCGAAAATAGGAAATAATTCTACCTTCACATAATAAAATAGAATCCACAGCATTCGTGAATTCTACCATAGTTCATATTAGATTTTGTGCGTACAGTTAAGAACGTACATACATATATAAATTATAAACACATTAACTAAATACATATAAAAAGTCAATTCACGCTTGAATACTATACTAACGCAACTTAAAATAAAAACGCAAACATTCATAAACGCATCGCAGTAACATATGATACTTAAAATATATCAACTTCATCATACTTATATACTAACTGTCCAAATGTTTGCAACTTGCAAGATGAAACTCGGTTGTCCCTCTATTAACAAAAATTGTAAGTTAAAAATGCGCCAATCAACACTCGGCAGTCGGCGCAGTTCATTTACTATTTCCAATGGGAATTTCTGCAACGTACTATTGCAGTATATAAAGTCTCCGACAGGTAAACTGCTCATTCTCCTAGTGACTATGGTAATTTCTCTAAACTATTTTTCAATTTATACTGTTTAAGCTACCAATCTTTGTAATTATAGTTTTACTTTTTATTTATATGGGTATCACTTATTGCTAAAGTCAATTTGCTATTAAAGATATTAACCTTTGCAAGTCTCAATGGTAATTTTTAAAGTCGTACTATATTTAAAACTAGTACAGAAACAGTATTTCGTCGCATTACTATGGCAAATAAATCTATTTTTTTTATTATATCCTCACTTTCCTATTGACTTTAGTAAAAATGAATATTATATTATTACATTTTACAACGAAAAGTTTCTCCGTGTATATTAATCCTGTTGTAGCCATAAAATAATTTTCCAAGTTGGGGCCAAACTTGTAATTGGGCAAACATTTGGCAATTTACACACGGGAATCAGTAAAGAGTGCAACAAGAAAATCGGAAAAGTTTATTAATGTACGTTCTTTGAATCGCTACTGTGCAACAGGCACGCGAATAAGCATCTGCAAAAATTATAACAAAGCCTTGGGAAGGTTCATCGTTAAGCATGGTGATGCTATAAAGAGTAGGTAGGTATACTAAAACTTGTGTCGCGTAGTTTACAATCTTGTTAGCCCATATTTTATACTGCAACTCGTGTCACGATAGGCTATAAATACTGATAAAAAAGCGCATTCCCACTTCTATAGAAGCGTCCAAATTTGACATTAACTATGGGAACGCTAGAATTTGTTATGTAACAGAATTTATAACATTCTCAACATTTGAATTGAGAATCAAGTGCTTATATTATACTCAATAGGACAATAGTTCGTACACATTTTTCCCGGAAGTGAATAGTCTTTAATCAGGTATGCAAATCTGCCACCTGTGACTCGAGGTCGAGTTATAATCATCAACCATAAACAGAGAAAGTAAAGATCGCTTTCGCATTTTGTAGAAGGGAAAACAGACATTTTCTATATATAGAAAGTGTCTGTTTTTATAGAAGAATGGATTTATTTATGTGTTCCTAGACAACAATTTGACCCTTTTTCAATACTGAGCAATCTGCATATTTTCAACACAATTCAATACATTCAAAGTTGTTTTCTTTATGTTAATCATTTTGTGGGCAAAAATGGCTTAAGCGACAGTGAGGGAAGAGAGTCCTGAGGTAATTTTCAAAATAGAACCGAGTTCCAACGGTGAGGAAGGCTCAAGAATTATTTATATCTACAGGATCACCAGAAGTCATATATAAGAAGAAAAGTTACGATACAACTCAACGTATCCTCAGCAGCATCCAGCACTGCCTATAAACGTTGTCTCGGGTCATTCGAACGCACGACGTGCATGATCACGTATGCAGATAACTCGTCGTTGAATATTTTCATAATTCTTATACTAGTCTGAGAATGTCGTGTAAAACGCACATTGACGTTAAGCCATATGTGCAAAGCGAAGGAGCACTCGCTACATGGTAAAGGATATAGCTGAGGTTAGATATAAATCCATACTTTCACGGGTCATTGATGACGGAAAAAGTCTCCTTACTTCTTTGATTAGTAATTTATAGTTTAGAGGAAGCATCTTATTCATGTTCCTTTATATGAAAGTTACTGCCAACATATATAGTTTTCTAAAGCATAGAGATGACGTTATTCAAACTTTAGAAATTATTACGATTTTTTAAATAGATAAAATCCCAGCCAGGAGTAATAAATAAATTACACAATAAATTTTAAAGTACTCTGAAGTATGAACGTTTTTTTAAGATGACACTATTCCGGGAAATTGGAACTCGTGTCAAAGTTTTAACAGCTTCGAGAAGAGGAGTGTGAGGATTGAACAAACTATCGCCGCAAGACTTTAGAGAGTCAATTTGAAGCGTGGCAAAGGCTAACCGCCTGCGCCCGCATAAAGCAGCTGACATTTGATCACAATTAGGCTGATTCGAGTTTCATTTGCGACAGGTGAATATAACTGCATACGGTAATCAGAAACGAATAATTTCGCATCGTTTGGAATAGTTTGCTAAACTGCAGATCAATTTGTCACAAAGCGTGACCCATCCTAGGTGAAAATTCTAGATAAAGCTCCTAATGATGGATATGTTGATGAGTACAAAAAATTCCTTCAGGAATTTTCCCGAAATTTCCATAAGGTTTAGAGAAATTATATATTTATAGCATATATAAATTATATATTTAATTTCTTACAAATCCACGTCATTAAAAAATCACATGTAAAAATTGTTAAAAAATTTGTGAAATCTTTTAATATTCCACGAGAAAGTTTAAAATTCCTTAAAATTTTTTGAATTTCCTAAACTTCCTTAAAAATCTCTTAAAATTTCATGAAGTCCTTTTAAAATTCAACTAAATCTTTTAAATATTATACACATCTCTTGTAATCCCTTTAAGTTTTAAGGAATTCCATTTTTTTTTTAATTTTGAGGAATTTTAAGAGATTTCTAAGAATTTTAAAAGATTTCAACGAATTTAAGAGCTTTATAAAATTTTCTAAATTTTTCATGAAATTTTAAGAGATTTCAAATGGTTTGTATGAATTTTAAGGGGTTTTTAGGAATTTTAAATGAGGTTCTGGAATTAAAATCCTTTAAAATTCCATGAAAAGTTTTTAAATCCTTTAAAATTACTTTTAAAAATTCAAAATTTTTTTAAATTCTTTAAAACTACACTAAATCTTTTAAATATTATACATATCTCTTGTAATCCTTTTAAATTTGGAGGAATTCTAAATGTTTTAAAATTTGAGGAATATTAAGAGGTTTCTAAGAATGTTAAAAGATTTCAACGAATTTAATCGATTTCTAAAATTTTCGTGAAATTTTAAGGGATTTCGAAAGGTTTGTATGGATTTTAAGGGGTTTCTCGGAATTTTAAATGAGGTTTTGTAATTTCGAGGAATTTATCGATATTTTAACATATCCTCTTAAAATCCTTTAAAATTACATGAAAAGCTTTTAAATACTTTAAAATTACTTTTAAAAATCAAAATGTTTTTAAATTCTTACAAGGTTTTTAAAATTCTTTAAAATTCCACTAAATCTTTTACATAATATACATATCTCTTGTAATCCCTTTAAATTCATAGAAACCACTTATAATCTTTCAAAATTACTGAAAATTCTTACAAGACTTTTAAAATCCTTTAAAATTTTTTCTAAGTTTCTTAAAATCCTTTATAATGTTACGAAAAAATTTAAAATCCCTTAAAATATATAAAAATCTTTAGAAATTTTTCAAAACTTTTCAAAATTCCCTAAAATTTAAAACTCCATGAGAAACATTAAAATTCCTTAAAAAATCAAAATTTCTTAAGGTTTTCAAAATATTTTTAAAATTCTTTAAAATTCCTTAAAATACGTAAATATTTCATGTGCATTAAGTTCTGAAGAGCTTTTTACGATGTTTAACTTGGATTTCAAGACATTTATGATTTTAATCGTTTTTTTTTGTGGGTTTTTAAGGGATTTCAATAGATTTTTGTCAGTTTTCAGAAATTTTAACGAATTTAAATGTATTTCGAAGGTTTTCCTCACATTTTTTTGCACCATTACTTTGCTTTTCTTCTTTCAACTTCAAGTCATTCAAAAACCAATCAGGTTTGCAACAACAATATATGCGAGATTTTCGAGATATATCGTGACAACACTTTTTTAAGATAGGATACATGTATTACGAGCCTTTTCAAAATTAGTATCATGTGTCTGCTCTCCGGTATAAAAAATCGCCATCGTTTTCTTTCCTGGAATGGAAGAGCGTTTTATCTTTTTCCCATATTCAAAGAATTTGATCGCGGGAGTGGTATTTTTCATAATTCATGCCCGGGAGTTTATGCACTGGGCCGCTCGAATCTGCAGCACCTACCGCGGAAGGCGATAATTTCGATGCAAGCCAGTTTTTAAGCTCTATTAGGGTTCTCTTTATACAGATCTCTCAGGTCGGAGATCGTGCGATAATATCCCGCGAATCTCAGCAGAACTCCCATTTGGCATGCACATACGTGCCATATACGCATGCAGAAAAGCGTTAGGCGGGCCAGTGTGTAGCATATTTATGCTTGGGGGTCTCGACAGACGATACAATAAATCAGCGATTTTTGCTGGCCGGCATGAGGAGATTGGGCCGGAAACCGAAATTACGCCATCTTGCTCGACGCGGATGAATCTAATTTATTGTCTTTAAATGTAGATGGCTTGGAAGCGAGAAACCTGCAGCTCTGTTTTCCAAAGGCCGCTACAATTAGATGCCCCGTTCAGGAAGTAGTAAAGCGATCGGTCCCTCCGGCAAACGGTTTGCTCTTAGGTATACGATATATACGTGTATCTTGCCAGAGTACTTCAGATCCGGCGAGGATAAGAAACCACCACTGTTCAAAAGCTGCCATATCCTCTCTCGTCATAAAGACGCTCCTTAAACGTTCATATGTCGACTATTGTCTAAAATACTATACACGTCAATCATTTCTGCCTAACGATTTCCTTTACAATCCACAGAAAATATAGGTAGCTTCATTTTTCACTCGCTTCACATCGGGCTGATTATTATTTTTGTATGAAATTTATCGCTCATTCGTTTGTCGAGTTGAACCTGATATTACAATTTACAAAATCAGCAGCTGTTGGTTTCAATTCCAAAAGTTCGATGATAAGATTTTCAGATCAGTGTTCAATACGAAGAAAGTGTGACGTTGATTATTTATTTCTTACCTAGGGCAATAATACACAAATAAATAAAATACCGAGATAAACTCGCTGTGACATGCATCTCTTAATGATAATTAAAGGATTAATGAAGACGATTTGTTAATCGTGAAATGAGAAGTTTACACCCAACTGGTTTTGAACATAATTAATCGTCTAACAGATGAGTCATGAGTGGGCAATTATCTTGCTGGAGAGAGGAGTCTCCATTGGAATTGGAATTGCATTGCAGAGAAAGTTGCTATTCAGTTATCTAAAATTTTAAGAAGAACTACTAAACATATCTTTCTCATCAAATTATCTTGATTGAGCTCAATTAGATAAATTCTCCATGTGTATGTATTCTTGAATGTGGAAATCATTTACATATTTCTTAAAACAGAGTGATACTACAAGGTATAAGCGTACCGTAAAATTTATCGTACAATTATATCGCACTGTACAGCAGTATCATTGGCATTTATCGTTGGCTCTCAAACAATTTGATAGCCAATTTTTCGCTGGCCAGCTGCAATAGGCAGACTTATATGTTCACGTATGACTATATGAGCTTAGCCAAGTACGTCTGCTCAAGAGGACCGCATTCTCAAGTTACGCTTACATAAATTAAAGCGGTGACTAATTTAATGAACGATAGATCGCCGTGGTACAAGTAATCCAATATTCCTGACAAGCACATGATTTTTATGGCCCTGATCGTATATTAATGGTAGTAAGTTCAATCAAAGAGCGCATTATTCCTTTAATATGACACCGCATTCAAAATTAAAATTGTATTGTTTTATAAATGACAGGGTTTTGACTAATACTATTGAAACTGAATAACTAATTAAAAGTCACTGAACAATTTTGAAAATTGCAAACACTATCAATCTTAACCAACATAGCTTCATATCGTCATTTATTAACGAATTAATTATTTATCAGTTAGTCTATTGCATTATCATCAATGCTAGACAGCTGGACTCTATAATCTAATTTCGCTTCAGTCCTCTTTTTTCAGGGAATTCAGGGAAATATCGGGGAAAAAAATTTGACAGCTAAATGTATTGGATTGAAGTTTCAGACGTCTAATCTGACGATTTTTTATTTTTATATATTGATTGGAATACAAATATTTAAAAAATTAGTTTCCACAGTTTCTAAAGCCCAAAATTTTTATTTATATATTGGCAGAAATTTATCGAGCATTCACTAAGAAAAATGTTTGGTGCGGACAACAAAAAATTTAGTTGCTATAGAAGCAACAAAAATTTTTGGTTGTGCCAACCAAATTTTTGTTGAACCAACCAAAGTTTTGTTAATTCAACAAAAACTGAGATTTTGTTGATTCAAATGAATTTTCTTGGTTCAACGAAAAGTTTGTTGAAAGAACCAAGATTTGGTTGGCACAACCAAACAATTTTTGTTGCTTCTATAGGAACAAAAAGTTTTGTTGTCCGCACCAAACATTTTTCTCAGTGATGTGTGGAATTTAAAGGATTGCAAAAGATTTTAAGTAATTTTGAGGACTTTCAGGATCTCAAGGATTATTTTTCAAATATTGAGATTTCCAAAAATATTGAACGATCTTATGAGATTTCGTGTCATTTTTAGGAATTTAAGAAACTTCAAGGAATTTTACAAGATTTCATGATATTTCAAGAGATTTTAATGAACTCCATGGAATTTTAAAATATTCCAAAAGATTTTAAGAAATTTAAAGATTTAAAAAATTTCAAATAACTTTAAAATATTTTATGAGACTTAATTTTATTCTGTCTATATTAGAATCAATTATTCCTTGTTCCTTATCAATTATTCAAATATTCCTTAAAATCACGTAAAATATGATTAAATCCCTTAAATTAAAA
Organism: Synergus umbraculus; assembly: GCA_900474325.1. Lineage (NCBI taxonomy): Eukaryota > Metazoa > Arthropoda > Insecta > Hymenoptera > Cynipidae > Synergus > Synergus umbraculus. The sequence continues at coordinate 5,857 of UCOK01019774.1, read as the reverse complement.
TGTCTTGAAATCTTGCGAAAAATCTTGAATATCCTTAAATCATTTAAAACTTTTTGAAAATCCTTTAAAGTTGCTTAAAATCTCTTGAAATCCCTTAAAATTCTTTGGAGTTTCTTAGAATTAAATGAAATTCCTTAAAATATCTTGAAATTCCTTTGTCATTTAAAATCTCCTAGAATCCCAGGCAATTCCGGGTAAATTTCTGCTAGTAAGTAAATAAAAATAAAAAATATGTTTTGGAATCCTCTTATTTTGATATTCGTAATCGAATAAATACAAAAAACAAAAAAAATTTGTCAGACTAGACGTCTGAAACTTCAACCTAATGCGAAATATTAGAGAAATTCGAGTAGCTGGGGAAAATAGAAATTAACATTTATGCTATGTTATTTTTTGTCATATTATATATGTAACTTTTATAGTTTAACAAATTTTAGAGGTTTCCCAAGGATTTCGAAAAATTATAAAGAATCAAAGAATTTTAGAGATTTATAGGTACGAATTTTAAGTGATTTTAAGTATGTTCAAACTTTCTCGTGGAATTTTAAGAGATTTTTTATATGTCTAAAAGATGCCGGAGCATTTTAAGGGATCTCAAAAGATTTCATTAAGTTTTAAAAGATTTAAAGTGATATGCGAAATTTTTGAAAAATTTCAATAGCATTATTACTGAAAATTCATTCGAATACTTTTTTGTCAATGAAATTTGTCTAAAATTCAGGAAAAAATACAGGAAACTGTCAGGGAAATTGAAAAATTGAATCTTGTAGCCACCCTGTTTTTTCACGAAAATTTTAAATCTATGATATAGGAAATACAATAATAAGCGAAGGGCATATCACGAATTTTACATCACTTTGAACTCGCGATTACTATAGTTAATAAAAGGTGTTCAGTGATTGTTTTCAACCTTGCAATCAGAGTCCAAATTATGCCTCACACGATGGTCGAATATACCGTGAAATATTTCAGGGAAATATTTCAGATTAAGCTCTCCCGGACGAGTGGTCGAAGGACGAGAGAGTGGATAGTGAACGAATGCAAGAAAGACAGATGGAGAACAGAAAGGTTGGGTTGGATTTTTGCAATGGAGTGGGTGCGTTTGTTTTCATTTCACTGGGATCCATGATTTCTTTGTGCGCGGAATGAACCACCGCACTGCTTTTATTCCACTTTATGTAATATCTTACGTCTGATTGGCTCAACTCATTGTGCAGCTCCCCCTCGACTCAGTTTTCTCGAGACAAGAATTATAATCCCAGTCACAAAAACTCTATCTCGATTCACATCCTACTAAGGATTCTGCAGGGTATTCTTTCCAGGACAAATTACACCCTCTTCTGATTACTATCCAACTTCAAAGCTGTCTTATGGAAAGTGCACATTGCCACTCGACAATTACTCAAAACAAAAATGATGAGAAGTTAAAGATAAAATGTAATATAGAAGCAACCCTGCTTAAAATACCGGATAGAAAACGGATAAGTGAATTCTACCCTCTCCTATCCGACATGAAACAGTCTTTTGTGTCCGCTTTGTAACCGATCTTATCCGAAACGTATCCTCCCTGCTTAAAATAGCGGATACAATTGTATAAGCTGCGGATAAATATCGGATAAGTTTTTGACATACACTTTATACAGTTTTATCCGTTCCTATCCGATATGTATCGAATTAGGAAAACAAATATTAGTTGTTTTCGTACAAAAGAGCATCTCAACTCGAGTCTATTCGTTACCTATCCGATACATATCTGATAAATCAAAGTGAATTTTTGTACAAGTTCAAAAGAGCATCTCTATCCGCGTCTATCCGTTACCTATCCGACAGATGAAAATTTCAAACATGAATTAATATATCGGATAGGTAACGGATAGACTCGAGTAGAGATGCTCTTTTGTACGAAAACAACTAATATTAGTTTTCCTAATTCGATACATATAGGATAGGAACGGATAGGATTATTATGTGGACTTTACTACAAATTGATTCTGGTTATTTATTTTCGGATTGAAAGCGGTTAAAACTGGCTTGGTTTTGAATTCAAAATTAAAATTCGGATAAGGATCGGATAAAACTGTATAAAGTGTATGTCAAAAACCTATCCGATATTTATCCGCAGCTTATACAATTGTATCCACTATTTTAAGCAGGGAGGATACGTTTCGGACAAGATCGGTTACAAAACGGACACAAAAGACTGTTTCATGTCGGATAGGAGAGGGTAGAATTCACTTATCCGTTTTCTATCCGGTATTTTAAGCAGGGAATTTTTTGGTTGTAATTGTCGATAAGGTTTAGCGACCTTTAAACTATTTTGTAAGATCAATAAAAATGGATTAAACTTGACGACCTAATTTATCCCTCGGAAATTCTTGATGTTTCTTTCCCTAAAGTCAATGTCGACGATTCGAGCAAACCACAGTCTAAACGGTGGAGAAATCCAAGAGGACCTCAGATGTTTACGTGACTCGGTTAGTATAGCTTCTGCTTGACATTTACGAATTGGTTAATTAAATCTAGGAAATTACTATTCCCTCGCACCGTCTACGCTTCCAGCATACGGCATTTGAAGGCAAGAGTCTTATTTGATTAGGCTTGGAATGGAGCACACCTTCTCATAGCCTTAATCACCGTTTTGGATCGTCCTTATGCAACTATAAATCAGGACCAAAACAGACCCTAAATTTCACTTCCAGAGTCTACTTTACACTGACTATGTAAATTCTTGTAAATTTAATGAAGCCTACATGCATGTTCATGTCCCCTGATTTGTAAACTAAAATTATATGTCGCTGCAACATTAATTTAATCGTCTCTCGAGCAGAATTAACTCATGCTTTTGCACAGATGTCGAGATAAAATTAATGATTAAATATGTAAAATATGTTTATACCTGAACGTAAATTTATAAACGTAAATCCTGTATACATATTTTCGCATGGAATTTTAGGGAACGTATTTAATTTCAGCGCCATAACGCTCTCGTATCAAGTTTCAATCACATCAAAGTAGTGCCTATTAGCGGGAAAGTTCAGGATATCATTATAATAATTGCTGACCTTCGTCTTCCTACATTCTGAAGCATAAAAAAGGTGGGCGCATTATGTGCTGTGGTTTCTATGCGCAAACGAAAATAATAATAGCCTTTAAAGGAGCTTCCGCAGATCTTATGAAGTTTCCTTTGAGAGTTTTTGACGTGCAATGAATGCCCGAGGTGTTCTGCGTTATGGTTTATGATGAATATGTCGTATCATGTTACTCATGTAATGCTTTTTTCCACTGCCCCAAATCCCTCTACCATTTGGCCAGCCCATAAACTCGTATAATGCAGATGGCGGCATGCACACTATTCGTATTTGAACGTTTATTACTTAAATACCAATGACAAACCACCAAAATAATTTTCCCTGAGTATACCATAACAACCTGCTGCGTAATTTACTCTTCTTTGAAAACATGTACAAATATAGGCAAATTTAATGTATAACAATCTGTGTTGACTGAATAAAAGGAATTTAATTTCCAGTTCTGACTAACAATAAATTTAGAGTTACATGCGCGCTTTTGATTCGAGGATCTACACAGAACCAAAGGAAAGAGTTTTGACGTGATTGAAAAGAGGAATCAGTCTGTCAATATTTCAGCCGGTAACGAATTAGAGCAAAAATTGGAAAAAGCGCACTTGCAAATTTACTCAATCAGCTTTTTCTTGCTCTGGTATTACAGCTATTCAATATTCACTTTGATATATTTAAATATGTATATTATTTTATTTAATATTCATTATAAAAGTACAAAGTAAAAATGCAAAGCTTCATTTTAGAGGAATGCATAAAATATTTCGTACCTAATTTCTCGATAAATCTCTATTTTCACAGATTGTAGGAATTTTCACCAACTCATGCCATTATTTGTAAATTTATAATTATATTAGAATGTATGTATTATTCATGGAGATCACAAGTTTCTTTGCCAATACGCTGTTGCTTTGCGATGAATGTATGTATGGTGAATTTGAATACTACTATCTAGAGGGTACATTGTTCGCGAACATTTCTGCATTTCACATTTCTCCTATATTTGTAAAGGGATATTGAGTTCGAGGAACTTCTGACCAGTGGACGCGTTCCGAAGGGTTCGACCTAAGTCGATAAAGGCTTTGATATGCTAAGCTGGAGTGATTTGACCAGAAATGCTTGAACATACCTTCCATATATCATGACTGGAATTCACAGAATGATTTTCTCCTGTAAATATATGGAAAGTAGACAACAAATGTCGTCAGTGCATCCAGAAAATCTTGGACCATCAGACATTATAGTGCGAGATATTCGATATCAGAATTTCAGTTTAGACGTGAATCGTTTGCAGTATTTTATACAACAATTTTTTTCAATATTCCTGTAGTTTGAATATTAAACTTTTTTAATTATTTCATTTTTAACTTCTACCAGCAACTATTGATCCACGAGTTTTATGCGCAATTAATTTCTCATTTTTGCATACCTTTTGCTCAGAAGATTCAGAGGATTCTAAACAATTTTAAATCAAAGGATTTTGACATTTTTTTAGTATACAAAATAACTGACAATTTTTAATTCTTGAAATATAGAAACTTGTAATTCCCTTTCCAATTTCAGGACAAATTCAAAATCCTTCAAAATATGGTGAAATTCATTTAAATTTGGTAGACTTACTTAAAATTACTCAAAATACTATAAAGTCTCATTTAAACTTTAAGTCCCTAAAATACCTTAATATCTTATGAAATATCGTAAAATCTCTTAAAGTTACTTAAAATTCATTTCATAAAATGCCTTAAAAATCCTTAAAATTACTTAAATCCTTTAAAATTTCAAAAAATTCCTAGATATACCGTGAAATTATTTAATATCTCTAAAATCTCAATAAATTTCATAAAACCCTTTTAAATTCCTTATCATTATTCGAAACCCCATGAAATCTTATAAAATCTCTTAAAATACCTGACAATTCAATGAAATTTTGTAAAATGCTTTAAAAACCCTTAAAAGTTTCTCAAATTATTTAAAATTCCACAAAATATCGTCAAATCCCTTAAAATTAATCTATAATCCCATAAAATATCTTGCAACTCTTAAAATTTCTGAAAAAATCCTATGAAATCTCAATATATTCCTTTTTTTGTATAAAATCTCTTACAGTTACTTAAAATTTCATGCAATTTTGTAAAATCCCTTAAAATCCCCTTAAATTACTTAATAACCCATAAAATATCTTAAAATCCCTTAAAATTTCATAAGTTTCCTAGAAATACCGTGAAATCATTTCATATCTCTAAAATCTCAATAAATTTCATAAAACCCTGTGACCAATCAATTTCGGGGATCACATTTATTTCAAATTTACTTTAATAAGTTAAATAATATTCTCCAAAAATACGATTAGATTCCAGGAAAGTCTAGATTAAAGAAAAGACTAATTCCAGATATGAGAATAATGAACTTTAAATTAAGAATCGTCTGGGCAGGCAAGCAATTGACAAAGAGCACTATAATAAATGTTTACAAACATATATTGTCAAATCGAACAGAGCGGCAATAATTCAGTTATCAAGACGAATATAAATAATCAACAGACAACCGTTACATTCAGAAATAAGAATCGACAATAATAAGATCATAAAGCGAAGGCAACCGTCTGATTTAAACAATACAATTATACACAAACAATATAATCAGGCGAGAGCACGTTAAATTTAAATATTTCTTAGAATTAAAATTCCCCAAATAGCCAAATACAAATATGTGTTATTGAAATAAAGATTATAAAATCAATCAACAAGAATACATAAAATCAAATAAAATGTAATTAA
>UCOK01019773.1:0-19897 GCA_900474325.1 Synergus umbraculus | reverse complement strand
GAGTTAATTTAGCAAGTAAATGTGGACGATAATATTTTGTGTTTGAGCCAAATGTAAAAGATTTCTAATTTTGAATATATAAAAGGAATTTGCTGATAGATAATTGAAATTTAAGCAAGCATGAAGTACACTGCGAGAGTCAGAGCAGATAACAGCAGGAGATAACTGGTCTTTTAAAATGATATCTAGAGCTTCGCAAATCGCAATCGCTTCTGCTGTAAAAATAGATGTTGGATTTATCAACAGATATATTTAAACCCTTAGAATTGGAAAATTCTTCGAGACCATTTAAACTCTCTTGCATAGTGGGTGAAGATAATTGTGTAAGTTTAGAGTATAAATATTGTAAAGAACTGGGCTTGAGACACTTCCTTGGAGGAGGCCTCTTTTGAATATATAAGGACCTGCGTTTTTATTGTTTACTATAAAAAATACCTCTCTTTCAGTAGTTAGGTTTTTGAAAAATTTACAATATTTCTAAGGGACACCTAATTGAATTAGATCGTTTATCAACACCTCAGGGACAACTCTATCATAAGCAGCTTGAACATCTAAAAATAAGGCTGCTGTGTATGCTTTATTGACAAAGGCAGTATGAACCTCAGTCGAGAAAATAGCAAGACAGTCAGCGGTAGATCTCTTTTTACGGAAGCCATATTGGTATGGTGGGAGAATTAATGAATTTTCCAGCCACCAGTTTAATCTGTTAGTGATTAGTTTTTCTATAAGTTTTAAGAAGCAGAAAGCTAGAGCGATAGGACGAAATTTATAAGAATTTGGTTTTGGAATTAGGAAAACCAGGTATTTATTCCAATAGGTAGGGAAAAAACCCTCATCTATGATCAGATTATAAATGTTTAATAAATGGTTTAATATATTATCTGGAAGGTTTCGAATTACTTCGTAATTATTTTTATCTAGTCCAGGGGATGATTTGCTTTTAGACTTGGAGATAGCAAGACGTAACTCTTAAAGATTGAAAGGTTCACTTGGAAATTTGGATGTGTTAGGATTTTCATGAGTTGGGGGAGAATTTGGAAAAGGTGGAATGGGGGGTAAATTTGTCGGGGGTAAGCTAAATTCGTTAAATAACTCAAAGAATTTTTCCATTTTTTAGTTGTTTCTGTATTAGTTGGAGAGGTCCCAGGAGAAGGAATTGTTAAAAGTCTATGTCTAAAGCCACGGATTTTATTCCAAATGTCTGAAACTCTGGAAGTAGAAGTTATGGATTCGCAGAATGATCTCCAACTTAAAATTTTTGATTTTCTGAACACTTTTAGGAAATTAGCTTCAAATTTTTGAAGGTCTAAATAGTTTTCAAAGTTACATTTGTGTCTAAATCTTCCTAATTTAGCCTTCCTCAACCTTTCCAATTTAGAGCACTCCTCATTCCATCATGGGGGAGAATATGGATAGTCACGTTTTGGGATGTTTTCAATTTTGGGGCCAGCTATATGAAGAGCATGATATATTAAGTCAAATAATTCATAATATTTTTCAAGCGTTGTGGTGGGGTTTTTATTATTTTTATCAAAATTTAGTTCCGATTTTGAAAGGGTTTCACGAAAAAACTTCCCAAGAGACTGTTTTTAAGTTGTATTTGTGAGAAAGGAATTCATGATATGAACAGGAAATTCCAATAATGGTGGATATAGGGAAGTGATCACTGCCCAATTTGTCATTTAATGTTTTCCAAGAGCACAAGGGGAAAAGATTGCTGGAAATTAAAGATAGATCAATAGCAGACTTAGATTGATTAAGTCGTGAAAAGCGAGTAGGAGAGCCATCATTTAAGATGAGGTGATCAGAATCTTGAATTGAGGTGTTAAGTCTAACTCCGGACGAACAGGCTCCATCACATCCCCAGGACTGGTGGTGACAATTAAAATCACCGCCTATAAATATAGATGAGAAATCAAACCGAAAGGAATCAAAGAAAGTGTTCCAATTTATGTCATTGACAAGAGCTCTAGGGTTTCTATAAACATTTATTATTAATAGTTCTCCCCAATTAGAGGGGATAGAGATCGCTAAAGTATCTAATAAATTGGCATTTTTCTAAAATTTTAACTTCATAAAAAACAATGTCATTTCTGATGGCAATAATCAAACCACCACCAATACCAGAGGAACGGTCCTTCCTAAAAATATTAAATTTCCTTAGAGAAAATCGATTTTTATTCTTTAACCAAGTTTCATTTAGCAGGATAATGTCATAGTCGTAAGCAATTCTTTCCAAAGAACCCTTTTTACTGTTTATTCCACGACAATTCCATTGTAGTATTCTTAGCTTTTCCAAAACACCCATAATGAAAATATCAAGAACAAAAAGGGGAAAATGGTTACCAGTTGGGGATATTGAGAGTATGTATATATCATTGAGACCACCACTTAATAGGAATAGTAGAGGGGCAAAACGTTGAAGGAGCATTATGAGAGACGAAATCATCTGTTTTAGATCATTTTCATTAGGTTGACTTTCCGTAGAAAATACAGGAGGTGCCGAAGGTTGAGAAGATTGAGAAGGATGAGGTGTAGGGTTTTCAGTACGGCTTTGAAGACATACACCATTGCCAAATGAACTAGAGGGTCGTGTGTATAGGTGTGAGAAGGGTTGAGGACTGGAGGGGGTAGATCTAGCTTGGGATTGAGTTTGAGGTTTTTTATGATATGGAGAGGAGGGAGGAGGGTTGTGAGTTTTAGGATAAGAGGGGGATTTGTTTACGGCTTGGCTGAATTTTTGTAGATAATCTGATCCATTGGCGAGAATAGAGTCACAATCAACATCTCCTAGAGATGGGAAGTTCGCAAAACTAAAAGCAGGAGAAGGAGGGTTAGAGGCTCTAAGGTTAGATGCAATGGCAGAGTCAATATTCTGCATTCCTTGTGATGATGTTTTTTCTTTTTTATAGAGGTAGGCAGCTTTTTTGACGCTAATGTCAAATTGAGCTGAGATTCGACGAATTTCCTTTTCTTCTAGGTATAGAAGGCATTGTTTATCAACTGCCCAGTGTGGGCCTTTGCAATTTATGCAAAAAGGGGAGCTTGATCTATTAGGACAGTCATGGTCTTCGTGTGGCTTTTCTCCACAGAAAAGACATCCAGGGTTTTTGCATTGTGCTTTTACATGGCCATGTCTGGCGCATCCATAACACAACTTGGGAGGAAGAATGTAGGAAGAAACTCGGTGTAGAGTATAATAGAATTTGATGTCTTGGGGTAAGATTTGTCCATCGAACGTAATAAGTACTGTTTTTAAAGGGATTAAATTACCTTGTTCATCCTTCTTGGATAAACGGGAGACTTCAAGAATGGAGACATTAGAAATAGCATTAGCCTTGATTTTCTCCGAGGAGAGATCTGTGGGAATACCTTTAATGACGCCAATGCGAGAGACTCTATGGTTTGGAATAAACCCATTTAGTTTCGGGCAAATTGCATTTATGTTGTTAACAATACGATTAGCACCCTCTCCAGAGTAGTACTGTACAGTGAATCTACTTCTTCCTTTCTTTTTGATATCGATCACTATATTGTTGAAGGACTTATGAAGGATTTTTCCCACATTGCAAGAGTCCATGGGATTGTCCTCGCCACTATCAATTTCAACAAAGTAAGGACCTTTGTTGGCTAGGGAATATCGATTATGAATTCTAGGGGTTCTGGATGGGTTAGCATTTTTATTAGTTTCTGTATGTCTAGTCTTGTGGGAATTATTAGAGTCGTTACGATTGTTATTATTGTCGTCAGATTGTTTTCTTTTTCGTCTAGAATCTTCTTTTTTGTCTTGTTGTTGGTATCGAGGGTTAGGGTTAGGGTTATATTTACTCTCGTTATCTATTTGAGTCAAAGGCTCATTGATACTCAAGGGGGTGTCAGTAAAGTCTATGTTTTCCTGACCAGAAAAGATAGTTCGATTATTACTCTCTCCCTGCGAGGAGAACTCATCTCTCAAACCGTTTAGGCTTTTATGTAGCACTTCACAATTCAAGCTATCATTATCTGGAGTCCTATCTCCGTTATAAGTTACGTCCGCGTCAGACTCCATGCTCCGAAAAGCGCACAGGCCACAAGGGCCGGCACAATAGCGGAACACCCACTTAGTTCTTACGCATTTAGGTATAAATTTGCACTAAACTGGACACTGACAGGATAATTCAAGTCTTCTTCTATTAGTGATCAGCAAAACAGCCAAATAGCACCGAACACGCTTCAATTGTCGAAATCACCAAGAGGCGAAAAGAATGCGACCTATCAGGTCGGCCATCTTCGACTTTTCTCCTATCCATCAGTCTATCCCTGTTTCTGGTAATATCTATCTCTTACTATCCCTCAGTCTCTCTATTTCTGGTAATATATATATTTCACTTTCTATCGTGCATCGAGTTTGCTGTCCAACGCTGAGTTCACTGAACTAGCGAGCGACTTGAGTTTTGCCTAATGGCGTGTGTGAAGACAAACGTAATCTTGCATGTGCTTCGAATTTATTGGATATAATCTAAATAATTTTCGTGTTGCGACAGCAAATTGTCATGTATGTGAGCGGGAGTCCATTCCCAGCTAGCATACCTGGTTGTACCCTCAGAGAGCGCGTGTAGATACCTATCCACCCAGGTGCTCTGGTAAGGTAACCTCTCTCGTCGCCCGGCGCGTGGCGTCGGCCATAGTTGCGTCATTGTGCGACGAGCGCGCGTATATTCTTTTTCATTTACTTTTTCCTTCATCTTATCTTACTTTCTTTTATCCTCTCATTATTATCTAACTTTTCGCTAAGCCCGGGAGTCATGAACTCTAATCAGGGTAAAATTCCAGATACAGGAGGAGGGGTCAACCCAAACCCAAATCTTGAAAACTGCGGTAAAAGTCATCTCGAATTCGAATTCGATGCCACCAGCGCCGCGGATGCCCTGCTTTCAATCTCTAAACCTGTCCACCGGAAATCCAGGAAACGCGAAGACATAGTTAGTTCGAACCCGAATCAGGACGGCTTCAAACGACAAATAGGGTCTTAAAGTCCACAATCCCATACCAATGATGCTGCCAGTATGCAACCGGCTGGTGGTGATGATCCTTGGGAAATGGAAGCGTGTAAGTCGGGGCTGTTAGAGTCTTCTACTCAACCTCCCATGATTTGCGATACATTACTCAGGATGCCGACCCTTTTAATATTAATATTAAAATAAACCACATCCCTAACACCCCCAATAACAACAGGAAGGGCCCCTCAACTGCCCATCGATATAGCGAAAGCCATAAAGGCGAATGTAAAGTTTTGATTCAATGCGATCAATCTTCTAAAGGTGCAAAAAAGCCCCTAAGCGACGTGACTCCAGTTCGTTTCTTTAATTCCACCTATAAAAGCACGATTAAGGACGTTCGCAAAAGTGACAGTTTTGCTAAACTCTGGACGTGCCGCTAACCGACTTCTGGATGATGTCACGCTGAAGTCAAAAGGCTTAATAGCATTCATCCCTGCTAATGTCGTCACCTGCCAGGGTGTTATTCGCGATATCCCCCTTGATTTTACTATTGTCGAAATCAAGAACAACGCTGAAATCCTCGGTCCATTGAGAGGTTCTTCTTCTGTTCTAGAAGTCCGATGTCTCAATAGGAAAATAATAAATAAAGATACCAAAAAAGCAGAAATAGCTCCATCTCGTTCAGTCCTACTAATTTTTAAATTCCCGCCCAGGCAAAATAGCCTTATATAGAGCCTCCACTGCTGTTCATCGCTATAACCCGCCACAAATGCTGGAGATTTGGTCACGTTAGCTCTCAGTGTGGCTTAGCTCCCCGTTGTCTACGTTGCGGTGGCCCGAGTGAGCATGATACGAGCATTCCGTGCCCAAATGCATCACCAAAGCATCTAACTGTGTGAACTGCAATGGTTCTCACTTGGCTACCTCCAATTCCAACAAGACTTCCGCTTGTACGCAACTGACCATAGTCTCTCGTACAATGAAGCCAAAACGATTCTCCATCCCAAAAAGGGCTCCCCTACCGCGACTTCAGATCGCAACTTCTCCTCCATTGTCAATTTCTCCCAATTTCCGGAGTTTGGAGATGTCCCAACCCCAGAGTTGAACTATCCCAATAGCTCAACCGCGTCCCAAAGTTTCTCAGAGGTTTTAATCCAAGCGTCCTCTCTTTCGAGAGCACACCCAAACCCTCAAAATTATAGACCACAACCTAACCCGAAAAGGGCTCCACCCACATCCCTTTACCCTTTCTTCAATAACGGTAGATCGGAAAATGTCTCACCCAGAGGTAGCACGCTGCGAAAGCTACCACCTGATCCCCCTTCAGAATTTCCCCCACTTTCGCCGAATTCTTCCGAAGCCATTCCTATTATCAATAGCATTCTTTCCGCCCTCACAGGTCTGATGGAAGCACTCGCCTCCCGAACTTCATTGAGTTCTGAGAAGAGTCATGGCTTGCTAACTCAACTCCACAATTGCGTTAACTCGCTATCCTATTCACTAATTCCCTCACAAAACGTCCCAAATTAATAATTTAAGTATCATACAGTGGAATTATCAAGGTGTGATGAACAAGAAGGGCGATGTACTTAACATCTCCCATGACTTTGATATCATACTTCTTTGCGCAATATTTTTGAAACCTGACAATACTGATAATACTGACTTTTCTTGCCTTCATTCACTTCGATTTATCGCACTTCAAACACAAGGAGAAACTACATCACTGTCGATTTTCACGTATCAAAACATGTAATCGCTTGTAGCTACTAGGCGAATGCGTTTCTTTACTTCGTTGTCAGCACAAAATCATCGTGTAAACATAGCGCACTAAGGTCAATCGTCAGATTAACTGTTTCTGCTCATTGTGGAAAGTTATGGTAGGGTGCCCACAACCGGGTAACCTACCCTACATTTTATTTAAAAATATGAATGATGACATCAAAAGATCCTTTGTTTCGAGAAAAATCATTAAATATATTTTTTAATAGTTAAAAAATCGTTGATATTTCCTCCATAAGGAAGCAAAATCCTCAACAAAGGAGCATTAAAATATAAATATTGTTAACTGAAACACGTACCAGAGATTGAATATTTGAATTCACAGCAATGTTGTTTTTTTCATCAAATAGATTTCAAATATGTTTGAAACAGGTTATTTAAAACAATAATCGGTAAAAATTAAATTATTATTTTCAATAACAAAAATTATTTTAAAATTCCAAAATTAGTCACCTTCGCTAGAAAAAAATGATTTTCTCAACTAAAACATTGTGGCATTTTTAAGGGATTCTTATTCATTTTACTACATACACAAATTAAAACAAAAAATGTCATTTATTATCTCATAGTAATATTTACATCCTAAAACTGAAAAAGAACGTTGCAATTCAAATTATATTTAAATTACGATGAATAAGAACAATTTATTCTGTAAAGATAAACAATTAATATAACAGATGTAGATATTTATAGATTTCTAAAGAATGAAAATATATTTTTTTAAGCAGCATTGTATTGCTAAGTTTGTTTAAATTTTTTTATCGATAGTCATTCTGAAGTAGAAAAATTCTACTTATAATTTTTTTCCTGAATTTAATTTAATAAACTGCAAATAATACTGCTTTATACGATACATTTACACACTTTCATAGAAGAAAGTTACATACTAAATACAATCCGATTTAGTTCCACTATTTAACAACAATTAGTTTTTCATACATTGTGACCATCCTCTAACTGACACATTCATGACCATTATTTAAGACCATGTATTACTTGTCCGATCCCTACCTTACCGACATTTTTTCTCTTCAACGTCAAATTAAAAATTTCTGTAATTAAAGTTAAACATTAAGGTACCCTGGTCCTAAACATTGACATTTATGAAAAAAAATGTCAAAATAATTTTTTTTTATTTTTATAAAAATTTAAGGGCATGTGATACTGTACTATAAGAGCAAATTATTTAAACCAATTATACATTCATAATAATAAATATTTTTAGCCATAAACCTTCGTCTACATGAGACGAACGTTTATTGACTTTACGACGTCGCAAAAATGTCGTCACTATGTGCAGGGTGTCTAGTGATCAAGGAATTGGAAATTCCTGGGTTTTTCCCAGTCTTTTCCTGGTCAAATTTTTTTTCTTCTGACCAATTTATAGTTTACTCTTTGTGATTTTTGGAAAAAAAAAAATTTTATTTGATAATGTAGAAAATTTAATAAAAAAAAAGGTACAAAGTAGAAAAAAGTCGATTTTTCAATAAAATAAAAAAATTCCCAGTTCTAAATGAAATTCAAAAGTTTTTATCAGTTTTTTCCCAGTAAAATAAAACAACTCCCTTGTTTTTCCCGGTTTCCCGGTCGGCTAAACATCCTAACAGTACCGTTAATAATGATCAGAAAGGAGTGTACCTTTTGTCCTTTTGAGGACAAAGGTACTTTAGAGATCATTTTTTCACCAGGCAAATATTGTTAAATAGTTTCCATTCAACCCTGATTGTAAATTTATTTATATGACCCATTACACACATTGCAGTTGATACCATTATTACATGAAATACTATCAGAATTTCAACTCAAGTCTGTTTTTTTCTTACTTTCTGCATAAATGTGAAGGGCATCGGTGACTTATTTGGCGAACAAAAAATAAAAAGTATACTGTTAGAGAAGCCTCATTTACACTCAATCAAGTGGTGAAGAATAGTTAATACTTTAATGTTTCTTTTTATTTTTAAAGCATGATTAAGTCCATTTGGAATATTGTACATACGTAATAAACATACGGTGAATTGAATTGCCTATTGTTCGAGAAAATATTTCTGAACAAAGGTGGAATATTAGAAACAGAGGAGCTTCCTTTTCATAGTTTTTTATAATTCACTACGGAAATAGAAAAGATACGAAATTTACCTTCACCTTAGAAACAAATCTCGTTTCTGCTTTTAACACAGGGGCGAATCTAGAAGGAAGGAGGCACATACAAAAAAAGCTGAGACTAGAAATTTTCATATAAGTCAATTGAAGTTTACGAAAGTGCAGGGAGAAGGGTAATTATTAGGTGCCCCCCTCAAAGCCTATCTCTAGATTCGTCCGTGTTTCAACGTAATAGTATGCGCACAAAGTAACATCAAGAGTACGCTCTCTATGAGTGCCGCTGAGAAAAAGTGGCCCCGTGTTTTCCGACATTTATAGAATTCTCTAGAACTACGAATTAGCATCATGAGCGCTCCTTGCGTGAAAAGTTGGTACTCATATATGTTTACAAGCTTTTTTATTTTGTTATATTTGTGAGTTTGCGTGTGTTTGTGAGTTCAGCACGCACAGCAGACGACAATAAATAGAGAAAATTCATGTTTACTAGCTTTTGACGCAAGGGGCGCTCGTGATGTTTATTCGTAGAGTTCTAGAGAATTCTATAAATGTCGGACAACACGGAGCCACTTCGATTTACGAAGTGCGTACTCATTATGTTACTTCGCGAGTATGAGTAATTAATGTCCTTTAATAAATTACACATTAAAGTTGCGAAGATACTCGCTAGAATCCGAAATAAAAATTTTACAACTTTTCAAAAATAATAACAAAGGTCCTAAATGATTAGTAAAAAAATATTTCGTGGATCGACGACTACCTTTTCTTGCATTACACAATCGTAATAAGCGAGGAATACTTTGTAAAACTGTGTGGTATAAGTTGATTGACACAAGATACGGCGAGTTTTTAAAGATTTTATAAGATACGCTGTAACTTAAGTTACTCCTAATCTCGAGAAGCACCAATGATGGACAAAATATAGATGAAGATATTGACTATATCGAGATAGAGACTGAGGGCAGCGAAGATGTACTCTTCGGGTGATATAGAATACTTATGTTTTCCTCCCATCATTAGTTGCGTATCGTATACTAAGTACACGGAAAATAAAAGTGCTCCTAGAGATGAATAAACGAGGGTCATAGTTTTGCCAGGGAAAAACATTGCCACAATTCCAAAGATTACGAAAATGAACAAGGCAACAAAAAGAATTCCATTCAGTGCTGTGAAGTCCCACTTTGTTTGGAACGCGAAAATTGTTAGTCCGAAGCATACAGCAGCTGTTATGCCAACAGCAAACAAAACCTGTATATAAAACAAAAAGCATATTTAATTGAAATCTAAAATAGAAGATAATAAAAGTACACTGGAGTTTCGATTTCAGTAACCTCCAACCTAGAATTTCCTCCAGTCTGCATTAGGTGTTGAGGGCCGAGGGACAGGAAGAAAGGGTGTCGCAAGCTCGGGAATTTACGCAGTACCGCAGCACAGTGGGGAAAAAGTCATTTTTTTGTTTCAAAATACGATTCTGGCTGAACCCGTGGACCGATTTAAATGTTTTTTTTTAAAAAGCTGATAAAATTCAGAAGAATTTTCGAGGCCGATTTTTCATATTATTTTTCCTCATATTGTAAGTAATTCATCGCATAACATCATTATGATGGAAAAAGTTCGTATTTGAATAATAATTAACAATAATATAAACAAATTTATTTAATAAATGTACATTTTGGATTTTGTTAAGAAAAATATCGTTTTTCTTTAGTGTCTACTTATAATTAGCTAACTTTAGGTAGTTTAAATATAAAAGATAACTGAAAAATAATTATCCCAATTGTTATAATCAAATTTTATAACAAACAACGAAAAGAACGGAAAATAAGTCTCTATTTTAGTTTTAATTTCGTAAAAAATTTTGAAATTGTCACCATTTTTTAGTGCAATGATATTAAAAGATAATTCAACAGTGACAATTAAACAAAAAAATATTTTTATAAACAGATTATCCCATAGAAATCACATTTCTTTAATTGTAATATTATTTTTTTAAATCTTGTGACTAATTCATCTTAAAACATTACTGATGAAGAAATTCCAAATTAAAATAATTATTAACAATAATTTAATCGAATTACACTCACAAGTGTGTATTCTGGGTGTTTTAAAGAGAAAAATTAATTTTTTTATATTCATTACTTACAGGTCCCATATAGGAGGATTTGAATACAAGGATTATTCCTTTTTTATTATTAATACATTCATTACATACATTAATAAATTCGATTAATTATTAATATCTTCTTTCCTTGTATTCAAATCCTCCTAAAAAAAAGACTTTTTGAGTGATGAGTGTGATGAGAATGTGCTGGCGGAGTGAGCAGATTTTTTAATTTTAGATTATTGGTTGGTTTTCTTCTCACTCCCCCCCTTCCCCTTTTAGAAATAAAAAGATAGAAAAGGATAGAGATTTTCTATCTCTCTCAAGTGTACACTTTGCAACCATCAAACGCTATCTTTTTCTATCATTGTGTGTATCCATCGTTTTCACTAGACTGTATCTTTTTCTATCTGTTTCTATCCATCTCAAAAAATGTCTATCCATTTTCTACATCTTTCAGTGTATCTCTTCCAAAAAAATTTGAATATATTTCTATCTTCCATTTTCAATCTTTTTCTATCCTTAGTTTTAATCTCATTAATTTTTAAATTTTGAACAGGCATAATAATATTTTAAATACAATATTTTGTACTTAAATATTATTCTAATCTTACCGCTAACATGTAACACTGAAAAATCCGCATATATGGAAACGTGAACCCACGCGCATAGAGTTCTCTATCCACTTCTTAGTCCACTGAGCCAACGAAGGATTTAGGAGTTGTGTTGTAAAAACAAGAATCATTCATCCAAACTAGCACTATCCCAATCTAACCCTTGTCTATCTAACTCTATCCTTTTCAATCTCTTTTTTAAATCTATAACTTATATCTTCAATCTCATTTATTTCTCGTCTACTCATCTCTATCCCTGTCAATCTCATTGTCAGTATAATCACTAACCTATATTGAAATGGATAGATTTGCTAGTATACTTCAAGAGCGATAGAGAAGGATTGAAATAAATTATACGTGCATTGATGTGGATATAAAGGTATGGATTGAAAAGGATAGACTTGGTAATACACTTAAAGAGAGATAGGAAAGGATTGAAATGACTATACAAGGATAAACATGGATAGAGTGTAAATATTGAAATCGATCATCGACATATAGAAATGGAGTGCGGGACGTTGTAGGAAAGCGTGTAATAATGCATCAGAGAGAAAAGTTGCAACGGTGGGTAATTTTGTCTCTTTCTAGCCGAAGCTAATTGGTTGAGAGCATTTCGGTGGTTGGAGTTTGGGTGTAGCTCAATTAGCTTCGGCTAGAAAGAGACAAAATTACCCACCGCTGCAACTTTTCTCTCTGACGCATTATTACACGCTTTCCTACAGCGTCCAGCAGTCCATTTCTATATGTCGACGAAATCGATACTTGATAGTATACTCAAAAAGATTGAAAAGGATAAGCGTGTACAAAAGATAGGTAAGGATTCAAATCATTACAAAAAGGATAGACATGGACAGGAAAGTTGCGAGTGAAAAAGATAGGCAAGGCAGTGGATTGAAAAAGGGATAGAAAAAGATTGTCATAGATAGGCGGAGGATAAGTAAAGATTAGCTTGGATAAGTGGAAGATAGGAAATTTATGTTGAAGATAGACGAAGGATACAGAAAGGTAGAAATATTGAGATTGAAAAAGAAAGAGTTTAGTCCAGATTAAAAAATCTGCCCGCTTAGCGGGCACATTCTCATACGCCCGTCGCGCTCCGTGTTTCGCCTTTCGCATAGGAGATCGCACAAAAATACAAATTTAAAATAAATAAAAGTATAATCAAACTTTACAGTTATAAAATAAAGCAGATAGTTTTTTTTATCAAAAAAAGTCATTAGGAAAAATTGTTCGATTTTTTGAATACTACGAACATCCGTACATAGAATTTGTAATTGAAAAAAAAGTGCTTTAAAAAATTTTTTAAGTGCTCCAATTTTTGGAATTTTTATCCATAATGGCTGACCAACGAACTTGACCTTCATTTTAGGACACTAAAAGAGTATACCAAAGGCGCTGTTCTTGAATCTCTCGTCTGCACAATCTTGCGTTAACCTACTTTGTTGTAAGGATATGGAAGACTAGCGTCTTTTGGACATTTGTTGAAGAAAATAGCATATGCAGTTTGGGAGGAAGGAATTTTTATTTCTATCTCGCACGACGTTTGTAGTACTCCAGTGTTGCCAGTTTAGGGGTATTTTTCTCACTCACTCTAATACCATGTGACGTCACTTGCTTGAGAGCGAGTGAGAAAAATACCCCTGATCTGGGAACACTGTAGTACTCGTCTTTGGTCTCCGAGCGCCCTCGACCTACGACTCGTGCTCCAAACGTCGCGCTCAACAAAAAACATCTGTTTCCCCTCTCTTGATGCACAATATACTATCTTACTCGGGATAAAAATCAAACACAAATATTTCATAGGGTCCTGACTATTTGCGGGCGAAATCTCGGATCAAACCATTGCAGGACAAATTAAGTAAAAGACTAAATCGAAACTCCAGTGTATTATATAATAAATTAAATATAAAAGTTTACCTCTTGAGACTTGTAATGAGATGAAAAAACGCCCAGTATAAACGCTTCTGCAAGTGTGAAGATACTCAAAAAAATGACGTTCATTGGCGCTTTGCGTCTAACGCTACTGCAGCACGACATGCAAATAATCAAGACTAGCGTGATGCCGAATGCTACCCAAATTATTGACGGATTCTTCCCGACCCAATTTCGAGCTCCATCGTGGAATAAAAACAAGGCGATTCCTCCAACTGAGACGAGGAGCTGAAGCATCAATATTGAATAGACTTTTCTGAAAAAAGAAATTAGAATGTCATGGATTAACTCAATTAATTCAATTTACTCTCAACATCTCGACCAAGTCAATGAAAATTTCGACAACTGTTTTAGGATTCTTCGCGAAAGTTATTTCAGATTTTAGAAAAAGGTTATGACATATTTTAAAACTTTTGATGTATCCTAAAGTCGATAACAGTCAAGGAAATTTTCTACAACTAATTTTTTCCGTGTAATCTTGAACTTAACCCTTAGCTGCCAAACTTTTCTGGTAAAACATAGCTGCCACACCGGGGTAAATTGCACCTCAGTGAAAAAAAAATTTTATTATGACGAAAATATTCAATATTTTTGGCTGAAAATATAGGCAGATTATTCAATTATAGAAATCTTGTATCTTAAAAGAATTAATTTAACGAAGAAAGAAAGAAAGGAGAAACTTACATCAGCATGAAACGGCTGGGGTAAGCTGCACCCCAGTGTGGCATCTAAGGGTTAAGTATTTTTATGTCTTAACATGTAAAGAACGTTAGATTATCTTCTACTTGCCGGATAAAACCTCTCCGAATGGTTTCATCATTGAATTCAAAACCTTTGATTTCATCTCGCATCGGGTCTTCGGCATAATTTGAACCGTACATTCCTGGTCCGCTGGGTGGTGGTGCTTGACCGTATGGAGGAACACCAGGAGGAATGAATCCTGGATCTGAGAAATGTTGAACGATATAAGTCTAGATACAAATATAAGAAATAAAAAAGTTGTAGAAGAAAACAAAGCGATTGAAATTAGGTCTGAAAAAGGTTATTGAAAAATAGTGTCGATTAGCCCGGGTCACCACGAAATACTTAATATTTTTACATTTTTTGTACTTTATCAGCGGAAAATGCTTATCAAATTTTGTGCATTTGAATATTATATTAATAATATTATGAATATTATAAAATATTTATTAAGGTTATTTATGCACGGAAAAAAATTTGGTACAGTTACTGCCCCTGTAGATACAACTGCTGCGTTTAACGTGGGATAGCTGTTGCTCTCTGTATATGTGCAGCAACTGTCCGTTTGCGGGGCAGTTACTGCACCTTGAGGGATAGCAGTTGCGTTTATCGAAGGAGCGCAACGCTCTCTCTGCCAAAAGACAGTAACTACTCCACAAAAAGTACAGTTGCTAACCTAAAATAGCGCAACAGTTGTCCTTTATTGTGGTGCAGCAGCAGCACTAGAGGTAGTGCAGCAACTGTACCAAAATTTTTTCCGTGTGGTTATATTTACCAATCTAAGCTTCAATGCATTTTCGAGGACCGAAGGTTCCATCGACTTTATACGAAGTATCCAAGTGGATAGTCCAAGTATATTGGATAGTACCAGTACATGTCGGGTAGGGGCACTACAGTCGACCTCACACAAATAAAAATTGTCGTCAGTGATTAGACTTCACAAATGTACACTGGAACTCCCATTCGTGCGACAGCTCGGTATGTGATGTCCCAGATAAAGGGTTCGCAAATTTGTAAACATTTCAGGGCCGTGACTATCGGTATTTCTAACGTGGGGCAGCGCGGGCTCCACAATGATGCGCATGCGTCGCGTATGGTGCGATTATATGATTTACTACTTTTGCAAGTTTGCTTCTGATTGGTTGCTTTTCGCGAGCTATTTAAAATGATGAAAAAATACTTAATTTTTTTTATTATGAAGAATGGTTTTTTAATTTGTGGAATTATCCAGTGTACTAAAATAAAAAAAAAATAAAGTACAGCGAACAGAGCGAATTAGAAATGACTAGCAGACGACATGACAGAAAACAGAATTAAATTTTATCCGCTTACGGCTATAGGGTACTTCCCACTTTCTAGCAACGGCACTGCCGAGCTTGTCGTACCTCTTTCACCTCTTCACCTCCCCGCATCCATATTTGGATTTCCACTTAAATCAGTAATCAGTCATGCAGGAATAGGAGTTCCAGTATACTACATTTGTATATGTCTAATCACTGACAAGTTGTATTTGTGTTCAGAACGACTGTATTGTCCCCAACGGTTATTTTACTGGTACACTCTGTAAAGATGCGTTTATTCTTCGTAATTACCCTATCGGATGCTTCAGTCAACCAGGGTCGTTTTCATGGGTAAATAAAACGCATAAAATGAATTTATTTTGAAAATGTATAAAAAGTGATGTTTATTTTGAGATTGTATATTATTGTATCTTAGGAACTATTGTGAATGTAATTGTGTCTGTGAGAGAGTAAGTATAAGTGCAAATGAAGCGGAGTAGGAATCAGGTCGGTACCTGAAAGGTGCCGACCTGATTATACAAATTAGTTAAGCGGTAATGAATCGCCGATTACGTGGTGAGAACTGCCCTCTGGACCCGTCTCTCTCAGTTTTAACAGTAAGCGGTGCAGTGTGAGAGAGAGGGGGGAGACGGTTTTTCTACGGTCGCACAGTGGGCCAGGAGACCCGGTTTTGTGGCAAAAATTCGATTTTTAAATAAAAATTCAAAAAGTCTACGAATTTGGCTGAAAATAGATACTCGAAGATTTTTGGGGTCGCTGATTACGAATATGTAATCAAATATTCAAAATTCAAAATGGCGAATCCAATATGGCGACGAAGATTTTGAAAAATTTACGGAATTGGCTAAGAATAGTTACCTTGGGATTTTTGGGGTCGCTGATTACGAATATGTAATCAAAAATTCAAAATTAAAAATGGCGGACCCAATATGACGCTAAGATTTTGAAAAGTGTACGGAATTGGCTAAGAATTGGGTTTTGGGATCAGTTTCGCTTACGAATTATCTTGAGTTCTATCTTCCTCTTCATCGGTCAATTCAATTTCATCTAGAAGCATTTGAGCTTCTGAAAAACCAGTTAATTCTTCTTCTCGATCTTCTATGTCGGAACTGGATGTTTCGGGTTGATTTATTGAAGAAGTTTATATTTTGACGAAGATATAATATTTTCTTTTAGGAACAGGGTGAATCTATTTTCCACAACATTTAATATACAGAAAGAACAGTTTTATTCGAACATCAAAACCACGCTATACTCTAAAATCGTCTCATTGCGAGTCTACCTAGTGCTCCCGCTTACACTCAACGCGCTCCTGCGGAGACCGCCACAACTAAATAAATTCAAATCATTATCTTCAGTCTGTGACTCAACACATTCTTTAAAAAATATCGAAGAATATGCAATAAGAAACACATAAAATAAACTAAATTTGAAATTAATGATTATAGCGTGTGGGTTTTTTGAACCACACGACCACAAGTGCACATCCTAAGCAGTGTTGGGTAGTAACTTGTTATAAGTAACTAAGTTACTAAAAAGTTACTCAAAAAAAGTAACTTACCCAACACTGATCCTAAGATAGACATTCATATATTTCAAACTCAATATGTTGCGTTATGTCGGATTATGAATAATCGAAAGAAGGTGCTTTGCTGAAAACTTTTGTTTTTCATTTACTAATAATGTGATTGTATTTGACTGCAATCAAAAATTACAGATTGAACTGTTTTCTTACAAATTTAACACCTTGGTGAATTAAATAAATCGAGGTAAGAGGTTAGAAATCAATTTCTTAATATCAAAAATCGTATTTCCCTAACGTCAGTAATACTACGAATTGTAATAAGATTTCCTACGTTGTGCCTGTATCATCGAAACAAAATCTGGTCAATCAACATATAATTATCGTCAATAGTACTTCAATTAGTCCTGAATTCAGTACTTTAATTCATTTTTTTGAATTCAAAAATCGAATTTTGACCACAAAACCGGGTCTCCTGGCCCACTGTGGGTCGGTAAAGATGTTTCGCGGCGGTTCTAGTCTAGTCTGTGTCAGGTGATGGAGTCGGTTGCCGTACCTTCGGTCACTGCCCATCCCTAAGCGTAGCCAAGTAGTGAGGGAATAGTGGGGAGCGTTGATTCTCACCACGTGACTTCGAGAGTTTAAGATGCGTGTATAGTAAGAGTATGTAATGAGCAATGTACAATATTGCTCGTTACAACTCAAGTCTCGCTTGTTAGACAAATTTCTCGCTTGGCTGATTCTGCGTCACCCCCGAGCGTCCCCTGAGAGCCTACACTGAAGTGCCAGCGCTCGAAGTGACCTCGAAGTCAGTGCCGTACTGCGTAACCTGCGTAGTATAGAAATGAACGAATCTTGAGCACGGGTTTAGAGTCTACTGAGTGTTGACATAAGAGTGCTCGCTCGTTCCATTTTAATCGCTTTCGCTTGTTGACCACTTACCTCCGAGAATATCTAACAAGCGAGACTTGAGTATACTTCGTAACCAAGTCGTTAGAAACTTTGTCCTTCGGAAAAGCTTGGGAAGCCTGGGCTACCCGACTCGAAATGGCCCGGGCTAACCGTCAAATAAAACTACTATAATTAAGAAAAGACTAAAATTATTGACCAAAATTTACACGGCACATAATTTGATGGTGAATTTAGACATTTCAATCAAAATCAACCCAATATTTATTGTAGCTTTGCAAATATTTTATTGTAAAGTTGATCAAATTTCACAAAATGCTTTTGCTTTCTAGTAATTAAATAATTAAATCTGATTATCGTTTAAATTGATCACAGATATGAATCCATCTGGCCCTAGCTACACCTGACTCTTCCATGCATCATTTCATATTTATTAAAATTATTTTTGAGTTATTGGTCGCTTTACATGTGTAATAATACATTTAGTCAATAGATGGGTGCAATATTTGAATGAATTAAATCATTTCATAACTTTCTTTAGCGAAAATATTATTGAATGCAGGCTTTTCAAGAGAACTTTTTCATTTGATTGTAAATTTATTGCACACGACCTTTTTTTAGTAATTGCACACTCGAAAAGACCCGAAAACGCTCGAAAAGGTTCGATAATAATATTGCTGTCTCTTTCACTTATGCTAAAGGCGCGTGTCCTATTGGAAATCCCCACATGGGGATCCTTTAAGGTTGCCACATAGGAACTCATATGGGAAATCACATGGGTTCCTTTATTAATTCGTATGGGAAAATTGGGACACGAAGTGAGATAGGAACCTATGTGGGAACCTATGTAGGAATTCATACGGGATTTTGTGAATTTTCTTTTTAATTTACTTACTTCAAAATTACTTATCAAAATTATACTTAATTCGAATTCAAAAGAAAATACATAGGATTTTGTATGGGTTTTTACATAGGTTCCTATCTCATTTCGTGTCCCAATTTTCCCATAAGGATTAACAAAGGAACCCATGTGGATTCCCATATGGGTTCCCATGCGAGATTCTTAAAGGTCCCCATGTGGGAATTTCCAATAGGGTGATGTAGCTTAAAAAGTGTGCGGCTAATCAGTTTTTCGATTTTAGATAGAGTACACATGTAAATTGTTCGAAATTTATCTAAAATTGTTTAATTTTCCTAAAGAAGAGAGGATACTATAATTCTTATTGGTTATTACCTCTTGTAAAAATTTATTCTTCTGCCTCCCATAAAGAATGAAATTTAATAAAATTTATGAGAATTATATTTTTATTCTCGATTTTCTCAATTATAATGAAAGAAGAAAAAAGAAAGCCCTGCTGGAAGTAAAAAGATAGAAATCCTACTCCTTTCTATCTCCTTCTATCTCTAAGATAGATAGATTATTGTTTATTCCTTTCTATCTATCGCCTATCCCCTCTGCCTCCTTCTATCTCTATTTCAATCCACATTCAGACTTACCAGGTGTATAAGCTTAAATCCGCTGTTTTTTAGGCAAAAGAAAGTCTTTTTTTTGCAGAAAATAAAATAAACTTTATTCAAAGTATTTTCCCTCGCTTGCTATACATTTTCCCCATCTCTGGGGCAATTTGTGTATACCACGCTAAAAAAAGTCTTTATCTTTCGATGCAAACCACTCGTCAAACCATTTTCCGACGTCTTCGTACGAATCGAAGTGTTGTTCAGCGAGCGCGTGACCCATCGACGAAAACAGGTGGTAATCAGAAGGGGCCAGGTCTGGTGAATAAGCGGGATGAGGTAGCACCTCCCAGTTGAGTGTTTTCAAGTAGTTTTGGACCATTTTTGACGTGTTCGATGGGGCGTTGTCGTGAAGAAAAATCAGCTTCTCATGTCTTTCTTCATAATCCGGCCTTTGTTCACGC
>UCOK01019770.1:0-11511 GCA_900474325.1 Synergus umbraculus | reverse complement strand
CGTCTTATAATGATACTAAACATAGAACAATTAAAATGAAACCCAAAGATGTTACTAAACAAAACGAAAAAAAATTATTGTTGAATGTTTATAAGAAAAACGTTGTTGTTAAGCATACGATGCACAAGTCAAAGTTTAAAGTAGGAGATAAAGTTCGAGTAAGTAAATTTAAACATGTTTTTAAGAAAGGTTACACGCCAAATTGGACAAGTGAAATATTCACTATAAGTTATGTAAAAAATACTGATCCAGTAACATATGTTCTCAAAGATTATCAGGAAAATCCTATTTCTGGTAGTTTTTATGAATATGAACTTGCTAAGGTTAAATACCATGATATTTATCTAGTTGAAAAAATACTTAGAAAACGGGGGAATAAGTTTTTTGTTAAATGGTTGGGTTTCGATAATTCACATAATAGTTGGGTGAATAAACATGAATTGTAAACAAATGTACAATGGAAATTTATATTTTATTCAATAAAAGACCATAATCACAAATATTGACACAAGTACATGTTTATTTTTTCACTCTGTTATATTCATTTTATTTAATCTATTCCAATATTAAGATGAATACATACATAAAAATTAAAAATTACATTAAGTAAAGGTAACTCCTAAATCTTTTTTTTACTCACATCTTGAGATAAATTTTTTATGTGAAAAGTAATCATTTCTAAAAATAAACGTTTAAACTGTAATATTTCTGTAAATTCAAATTTTTTTAATGCTATTGTCAATAAACTTTTGTAATTTTTTTAAATATATAATTCTACACTTCTTGCAGTAAAATCTATATTTCTTTTTTTTACAACAAAGAACTTGTAAGACTGTTTGCACAATAAAATTCTTCATTCCTTGAAGATTCATAGTCGATAATTATCGGCATCGTTGATCAATACATAGGCAGAGATCCTTCAGGACCAAAAACGTTGATTCTCTCAACATAAATTGATGAATGGAATTCCCGTTTTTTCCTGTTTGTTCCAAAGTGATGAATTTATCCAAGTTTAAAAATGATCCAAAGCGTAGATGAAAATTTCCAAAATTTATCATTCCTTTGATTTCTTCTTCTCCATTAAAAAATCTTGTAATAGTGTTAAAATATTTTTTAAATGCCTTCCAATTTTTCTGGCTCAAAGATAAGTTGACATGAGGGTGGCTTGACATCAATTTCACAACAATAGTCAAATCTCCAGTACTATTTAATTCTGCTCCAATAATAATTTGTTTCCTAAAAGATGAATTCAGATTATATGTAGATCCTAACAATATTTGATTTTGTGGTAGATAAGACATGGTTTTTTCAATTCTTAATAAATTCAATATTATTGTATATTCCTCCAAAATATTTCATACTCAATTTATTTTCATGGCACAAATTTTTCATTTCTTCAAACAATCCTTCTTCTTCATCAAACACCTTCACCATTCGCTGCGGTAGAAATACACTGTATGTATTTTCAATGCTAACAGTGATTCTTCGTCCGTATTTTGTTTGATGTCACTAATTCCATAGATCTGATCAACTACCAATTCACTCAATTTCTTCGTTGGAAGGAAATACTTGGCTTTTCCAACTTCGTTTGAAGTGTCCGTTTTGATTGGAGTGGGGTTCTGGAGAGAGCCATGTCGAAATATTTCCATACACAAAACAAAAAGGTATTCCACTTTTAGGTACCACGAATTTTCAATTTATTTCAAGGATTCAATAAACACGGTATCTAGAATGTATCTCAAATTAGGAAGTAACCACAATGCTCACATAGAACAAGTATCGCGACATTTATTTACTGAGATGATCGTTCAATGCTTAACATCAATAATTGAATCGATCATCCAGTTATTTAACGACCCTGCTCATGCGATCATTCACCCGATACCTGACTCATTCGAACACACCGACGATACCTCGCTGAGATGATGACGATGATCCTCGACTCCTTTGCTGATTGCTCTCCTGGTACCAGCGTCAAATATTACACGGGCGTCCCCGTAAGTCCAACTTGCCCAAAAATGGCCCACTCAATGGTCCTCTCGTCACTAAGTCTTTTACACACCACCGGACTCCGGACAGTCCGATTGACCCTGTCGATCCAATCCGCACGCAGCGGCTTCCAAAAGCGATCTGACCTTTTATTTCACTGATCATTTCCTTGATCATCCGTAAGCTACTCAGTTCACCCACGGATGATCAGATTTGTGGGCCCTGGTGTTTCTATGGCCATTACACGTTCAACTTTTGGAAATTCGTTTTTTTCTTTCACTCAAATTGATTTTATTTAATTCTTTTCTTATTTTTTGCACTTTTATCCTCCTCTCTATTAATTGTTTCACTTCTTCAATATTAGTTAAATGAACACTTAACCGATTTCTAATTTCAGTTTTCGTTTCACTATTTGGCATTAGCGATTTCAACTCAACGGCTAGCTGTAGACTGAAAAAAATAATCGCAAACCTCCTTTTAAAGACCCCGTTGTTATTGTTTTTGTCACCACAATCAACATTCCACTTTAAATAAACGCATATCATGTTAGGTCAATAATCTCAGAGGATCAGTAAATCACATTAAAATGTTCTAAGAAATGTTATTACCAAAAACAATGGGTCAACAGGATTTTACACGTCTGGATCTTTCTCATACGTATCAATTATCAAAAGAGAAGACGACAGGATACTCATCTTTCAAAATATCACCCACCATCGTAAATAATAACTGACAAATAACATTCCATGATTCCACTACTCTAATTAAAGACGAATGTTATTACGTCATCACATTTTTGAGAACATTTATTTATCTTAATTACATTCCACATTATTCTAGAAGCTTCGAAACTTAGCATGGACATGAACCATCGAACGTTCTCGAGTGTCGGTAACATGTCGGTGCAGGCATTTTATCCAGAAGCGCCCCTGTATATCTACTGGTGGCACCAGCGGACGATCTCTGGTGTCGTGGGTAGCGGCGTTTTTTTTTATAAATAATTATTGAATAAGACACTAAGGAAGGTGGAAGTAATTCTTAGTAAAAACTCACCATTTTTCTAGAAATTAAGAAATCGTTTATTGAAAGAGAAAGAACCAGGTTTACAAAGACGGAGACGCCAGAGGTTCGCGTCGCTTGACAATGCAAAAAAAGTGTGAACTAAGTTATTGTGGGTAAATCTGGGTCGGTGCAGGTAGCCCGAGGTCCCAAAGTGTCTTAGGTCGTGCGAAAACGAAAAGGGAGGGAGGGGGGGAGTAGTGGTGCCGAGCAGTATACTGCTCGGGTGTTGCGCCTAACGGTACTATATAAAAAGGTAAAGGCAAGCCTTTTTATATAGTAAGGGCCTGAAGGGGTCGCGTGGTGAGGGAAGAACCCTTTGGTGGGAGATGCGTGGAACGCATTTTCTCGGTATCCGCGCTTCTCCGAGTCCCCGTCACGCGGTGTTCGCCGTGTGAATAGAAATGGTCTTCGCCGCGCCGTAGCCAGACCTAAGTCTGAGTATTTTGAGGCGAAGATTCTTTCTACTTTTTCCCTGAATTATTCTATTTTATTTCTTATTTTCTAACTTATATTTATTTAAATTTATTTCCGAGATAGCAATGTCGTTTGGGGTTCTTGCGCCTGGACGTACATCACAATTCTAAGAAATTTGATAAAAAGTCTTATATAGACCGCAGCACATCCCTTAATTTTTCAGTTCAACAGCAAATGCCAAACAGTAAGCTGCATAAAGATTTAAAGACTCGAATTGAATTATTTTTAAATGAAATTAAAGAGTTTCTGTCTGTCAAGAAAATACCAACAAAATTTGACGAGGAAATGGTTGTAGACCTGGGGGACACATTCACGGTGTTTCTACCGTTGAGACTACAAAAATTCTTTGCCGAAGACTTGAAACAACTGAAGGAGTTCCAAAAATCGTGTAAATCAAAGCAGTTGTTCATGAAGTACTTGGGAGGAATGTGTAATGACATTCAGTTTTCAAGCAGTACCGAAGCTTGAATTTACCCTTTAACGGCCAGTGGGACACATACATCCCACGTATGTGTCCCACTGGCCGTTAAAGGGTTAAAGGATCAACATGTCATATTTACCACAAAAACAGTTAATTTATGCACAAACATTCAATTTAAATGCAACTTTCTCAAAACAAGTAGTCGTTGGTGTTGAATTAGGATGTGATGGAAGTTTAACTCCAATAGTGAATTTTATAAGCAGCCATCCCCGGACTTCTATTTCTCTAAAGTCTGATGAGCGGATGGAATTTCAGACCTCTTTCAACATTATGGCATAGTACTTCAGTGGAGAGTTTTTACAGTTAAAAAATGAAAGACGAATCGACTTTGGGAATTTTCGCATACAATCTATCATTTCATAGACAGCATTGATTTCATGCAGTATTACACGTTGCATAAAATCCATGTTAATTTCATCACTTTTATCTTCAGCTTCAGCAACATTACATAACCTCTTTTTATCTATGTTGTAATCACCATCAGCTGTAATTTTGTATCCAACTCCTGGAGGACCAGGCCTCGTAGACTCCCCAGCTTTCAAATGATGTCCGAAAACGTCGACTCTTTGTAGAAATGATAGAAATTTTGAGCAACACTCGCTTAATAAATAATACCATCCTCACGCAATTCTTCAACGATTGATATAATTTCATTGGTATGACTTCGATTTCCAGCTGCTTGAGAAGCTATAAGTAATCGAAGTCGATCTATCAACTCATTGGGATCGTTCCAGTAAATGTAGTCCATATGATTTCCTTCCTTCTTTTCAGCAACCATATACTGCGGAATTACACCACCTCCTGATGAGGTGTTTTTCTTACTTTTTCGCTTGGACACAGACTCAGGAGAAGATGTAGCTATTACATCTTCAATAAAATTTCTAAATTTATAAGTTTTATTTTATCGTACAGCTCCATCGCTACTATAATGCTTTCGATGTGCATTGATTACATTGATAATTTTCTTATAATTTTCAAAATAATCCTCACTCACATTGATTTCTCAATGTCGTGCTGCTTTTTAGTTATTATATCTCCCACTATTTACTTCACTGTTCTTAATATCGTGCTGTTGCGTAGTATTAAATGTTAACTCTAAATCATTTGAGTTATTAGCTGTTTTAAATAAATTTTCACCATCATCATAAACATCAGGATAGCTGTATTAGCTGTAATTTTTCGTCTCATCCTCAGACTCGTCCTTAAATTCATTTTTTTTCACCTACTTCTTCACCAATATCGGATTCACCTTCTCAACTTTCTGGAATCCGGTAACTATTTTCTCAAGCGGCGAGACAATCGATTGGAATTCATTGCTTAAATCAATTTCAGCTCTCTCCTTTCCTAACTTCATTCTTTTATGTTTATTCCGTATCGATTCACTAGCTCTGGCGGTTTCACTCAAAATATCCCTTTGCTTGTGATAACTCTCCTTTAGCGATGACATGTTGACTCAATAGACTCCAAATTACTACTGCTACTATTCGAAAATTATAACACTTATATAAGTTTTAATTTTTCCACTTTTATGAAACAATCATATCCTTTTCTATATCTTACGCTATTTAATTCACTGTCTTTATTAATTACAATAAATCCATGTTCATTATTTTTCCAGCATGCCGTACATAATTCTTTAAACCGTGAATAATACATGTCTGTATTAACATGATCATTATATACATGCTTAAGATTCATTTCATATTGATTAAATAATATTAGTAGATTAAAGTTATCGCGAACTAAGTGCTTTGGAATACGTGCATACGTTTGACACAGGTAGAAATAATCAACATCTCGGTGTCTACCCATAGAAAAGTAGGCTCTTATATTGTCCTGTTGTAACGAATGATTAAGCCTGTGTGCGTACCGCACGCATACTGTTTACCGAACTTCACAGTCGCCATCCCCTCTCATTACCTAACATCGGTAACCCTCTCTAAGCCGTCTGCTCGTCAGACAGGTTCCATAAAACCACCCGCTCTTTTTTATCCTCTAAGAACCGATTAGCCATTCGAGTGTGTTATTAGAGCGCGAAAAACATTAGTGTTTCCACAATTAGATGGTCCGCAAAATACTGCTCGCACACTGTCTGGCAGTAAATTTCCATGCCGTTTTTCTCTTTTATCATGCTGTGCAAATACATCAAAATTTAAAATGGGCAATTTTATCAACTGCGTTTTATACTCCATGACGTTCCCGCTTCGACTGATTAGAAAATCTATAAATAACACATTCATAAGGATTAACACTTTAGTTGAAAGTGTGATGTAATACTGAAATGATCGTGCACGTAGAAAAAAGTAAAACAGTTAGAGTCAGTCGTCAGTGAACCTTGAAAAGGACAACACGCGGTGAGGGTTTAATTAACAAAGTCATCAATAATCTTCCAATAGAATTGCATCTGCCTGGTTATCAATACTGTGGATCAGGTACAAAATTTGCAAAACGCCTTGCACAAAGTGATCGAGGAGTGAATCCGCTGGATGCAGCTTGTAAGCAGCACGATATCGCCTATACAGAAAATAGAGAAAACGTTGAAGCAAGAAACGTGTCCGACAAGTTGCTCGCCGAGAGAGCCTATAGTCGTGTGTTATCGAGATACGCTAGCATAACCGAGAGAACTACTGCATTAGTTTCGGCGAGTGCAATGAAAGTAAAATCGAAATTAGATATGGAGTTAAAAAAGCAGCAGAAGAGAAAGAATAAATCTATTTTTTCGTTAAATAAAATTATTCCAGCAGCAAAGAAGTCTATGGTCTCCAACCAAGATGCGCTCACGTAGTTAATTATCTGTATGCTTTGTGAATTGATTTTGCTGAATATTTCTTTTATCGAACACGTGAACACAGAGTTTCAGTTTTTCATCGTTTTATTTGATTTTGATCGATATAATTTTGTGAGTTATTATCTTTATTGTTGGGATTATTTGTATTTCCGAATTTTCTGATTTTTGCCTGATAAAATTAGAGTTTTTCTGTAAGAATGGTTTATTATATACATTGAAAATGAATACATCTTTCTCCTGTGCTGGACTAAACAGAAGTGAACACAATGTCCTTCATTCAATCTTCTTCACCTTATCTCTCATACACACATAATACAGGAATCTATATATGATGTGTTTAACTCACACTACTACTAAAACTAATGATTATACAATTTAAATGTACAAGTGTACCTATATTTTAATATTGCCCTATATTGCTGACGTTTCTCCTAAATTATCTGAAATGTTAGTTTCATCTTTCATTGATTTTCCCTTATTTTGTGATTCACTGAATCTCTTTTCTTGCTGATTTTCGAACATAACCTATATTTTCGTATAGTTTCTTATTCTTTTTTTTTTTGAAACATGGAATATCTCGGATTGAGTATTAGTTTTAAAAATTAGTTTTCATAATTGATTTTTATTGTTGATTTATATTATTCTCTTGTAAATTGAGAAAATATCGATTTAATTATGTTAAAAAAATGTTCTGAGAATTGATTTGTTTGTTATTGAAACTCTAACTTTGATTTTTGTTAATTCCGATTATTTGAATAAACCCATTGTGAATTTTTTTGATATGAATTTATCTGAGTGATTATTTATTAGAGTTAAGAAACCTATAGCGAATTTAAGAGAACCACCCCCTCTACCAAAATGCATTAAGCCTTGCTAGCCGAAGGTTCATTAAAATCACTAACGCTATTTTGCTACACTTGCCAATACAAAAATAAACTATAGCTCGGCCATAATGACAATCCTGAATCAATATTCATAATATAATCCTCGGGTTAACCCTTATGGTTTTACAATAATTCCTCGGTATTCAGACAAACAACTAGTCGGTTCGACTTCCAGAAAGAGAGTAAAGAATGAGAACAAGGTGGTAGTTCGTTGATTGGTCGACGGAAGTCAGTCTGACAACCTCATGTACATTGAGTTCAAAATAGCCAATCGCAGCAATTATCCAAATCATGTGACTATAAGTGACGTAGTTCGGAAAAGTTCTGTCGCTAGTCACCAATATAGCTAGTCAGCAGTGCACTCTGCACTTATTCTTAAGAATGTTTATAAAAAGTCACGGAATGACTGAGCACTCACTATAGTGTCTCAAAAATTTCAGAGTATCACATAGATGTCCCATCGACTCACTATCTCGACTGTTTCGCCATTTGCCATCTCTAATTTATTGCATGCGGGTTCTGATACTTTAATATTTGATTCTTTGAAATGAAGAATACGTTTGTATAATAATTAACAATATTAAGTGTCGGTTTGTGCGTGGAACGCGGGTTACATGAAGGAGTGTATGTTTGAAGTGTGTTGCCTGAACTCTGGAAGATTCCTTTTTTACATTGTCCTGGTCTATTTTGGACTACGGAAGGACTTTATATTGTTATTGGGACGCCTTCAACAAAATAAAGAAATTCTGAAGATTCAAATGTTCCCGTCTAACCTACTAAATCCGAGTCCTATCCACTTTACCGACCGTACCTGAAGACCTTGGATAAATCGCGTGAGGCATGAGAATATTTGCGTTTCCTGCCTCTACACATGTCCATTCTTAATAATTGCCATGGAATGTGATTGATGCATCTGCCTTTCTGCAGGTCTGTTCTTGATATTACTGGATGAGATTGCTGCGTTTCCTGCCTTTCTGCATGCCATATTGAGAACCCTTGAGTTTCCATCTCTTCAGAAGGTTTTGTCGTGGCCTCATTATTTAGTTAACATCTTTATTATCCTGGCCAGTGTGACGTACGGGTTAATTGGGACATTAAAAGGACGGATTAACATCTTTTTGGGTCCAATTGGAATTGTTCTCGGACATCAACTTCAAAAATATAAAATTGGATATTTGGATCCCGGCAGAGCCCCTTTTCGATACAAGCCTGAACCTCATCTCCACTACTACTTAACTTAGCAACCTAAAGTCTGTATTCTGTGTTACAACGCTCCATGGAAACGATACGCATCAATCAATCAAAATCGAGCTCTTTGAGAACGAAGAAGAAAACGCCAATTTCTGGCCATCTTTCGTCTGGCAGCTTCCAGAGTGAACATATCGCGCTTTATTTAAAATTCGTTTTACTTTCCAAAAAAAAAAAGTGTATTTTGATTATTAATTCGATTTATTGTATTTAGGTATTTATTCGTTTGATATTTTGGAGTTATTTTATTTTGATTTTAGGCCCGTTATAAGTGATTAATCTTGTGTTTTCCTAGATTGTATTTGCAATCTCTATCTTGTGCGTTGCTAAATCTCGCTCCTGATAGGTTCATTATGCCCAACTTTGAAGATTTACTGTGCCCAAATTAAGGCACAGATCAAAATTTACCAGAGGAATGTTTCTTTTTTTGTGCTCTATCACATATTACCGGTAGTTGTATAGGTGGTGGGACACCTTGTATAACATTGTAGATAATTCTGAAAAATACTTTAAGGTGGACTCAACACAAAAAAAAATTGCCGTTCGAATCTACTAGATAACATTTTCTTCACATTCATTTATATCCTAGAGACTTAGGAAAAATTAAAAACCCGGTAGTTGTTCTTAAAAAAGTAGTTAAAAAAATGTAAAACCATGGAGAAAAAGGTGGGACGCTGAACGTCCCACTATGCCGCAAAGGGTTAAGGGAATGTGATACTTTACCATAAGAGCAAATTAGTTATACCTATTATACATTCATAATAATAAATATTTTTAGTAAATAAGAGTCAATAAACCTTCGTCTCATATAGACAAAGGTTCATTGACTCTTATTGGCTAAAAATATTTATTATTATGAATGTATAATTGTTATAACTAACTTGCTCTTATGGCAAAGTATCATATGCCCATAAATCTCTATTTATTAAAAATTATAAAAATAATATAATCATAAAATGTAGTTTAATAATAATTTTGATGAAATCCTTTTTAAAATTCCTGGAAATATATTTTTTCGTGTTTGTCAACAATATACAAATTAATAAATTTTCTTTTATAAAATTATAACCATCTTTTATATTTTCATAAATAATCATGTGTGTCAAAAAGGTTGGGATTTCCCTATTTTTACTCGATGTTTGGCTTCAACCTGAAAAACTCTTGAATGTCGTGTTTCACTATCAATAATTATATATTACTACTGAATCATTTCCCCTTAAGTGTCTAATAATAACAAAGTATTTTTATCGGAAATACAAATTCCGACCAGGGCCTCGTCAGAACCCTATTTTAACCCTTTGCGGCGCGGTGGTAACTCAGATTACCACCTTTTTTATTCACAACTTTTTTCTCTAAATTCAACATTTTTTAAGAAATTATAATGATTTCTTGTTGAAATCGTATCTGAAGCATGGTAGAATTAAAAAAAAATATTAACGAGCGTATTTCATAAAATTATAAATACTTATAAATAAACAAAATTTGAAAATCACTCTTTTTTAAAGAAAAAATTCAGTTTTGATCAACATATTAAATAAATTGGAATGAAACTTGTCATCTGGGGGCTTTGAGGGTCGCTGATTACGAATCCGGAGCCAGATTTTTAAAATTCAAAATGAAGAATTTTCATGAAACTTGACATTTAGGGGTTTTGGGGGGTCTCAAATAATGAATCTGCAGTCAGATTGAATCTTTCCGGTACCTAATCCCAGCTAGCTTACACTTGGCGTTACCCAGAACTAAAGATTCCAGAGACCGGAAAGGTTCAATCTGACTGCATATTAATTATTTGAGACCCCCTGATATACGCCCAGGCGCAAAACCCCAAAACGACATTGCTATTTCGGAAATAAATTTAAATAAATATAAGAAATAAAATAAAATAGAATAATTTAGGAAAAAGTAGAAAGGATCTTCGCCTCAAAATACTCAGACAGCGCGGCGAAGACTATTTCTACTAACACGGCGAATACCGTGTGATGGGGACTCAAAGAGGCGCGGATACCGCGAATACGTCCTCCGCGCATCTGCCGGAGACTCAGAGAGGCGCGGATACCGTGAAAGCGTCTTCCACGCATCTCCCACCAAAAGAGTTCTTCCCTCACCACGCAAAACCTTTAGACCCCTAGAGTATAAAAGGACCTGCACGACGAGAAATCGTCAAATCGTTTGGGGGTGGCATACCACCTCTCGAACAGCTGACCTGTGGCATACCAATAGGACCCAGCAACCCGCCTAGAGGCATACCTCTAGATGCAACACCCGAGTTGGCATACCTCACGGCAACGCTGGAAAGTCCAGGCTAGTGGCATACCAATTAGTTTCGGCAAAGATATTAGTACCTAGATGCGGCATAGGCCAGAAGTGGGGACGATTTTAGGTGGGGATATTTGCATTTTAGCTTATATCGAGGTGCTGCCCTCTATCTTTTCATTGTTTCCATGGAAACCGCGTCAAATCTGATATGAATGTGAGTCATTGATTGAGATCTTTGCTAAGAGCTTAGCGAGCCAAAACTCAAAAGGCTCGCTCGCGGACTCTGCAGAGTCTCCAAACTATAGATATGAATCCGAAAGCGGTAGAAC
>UCOK01019767.1:321-28196 GCA_900474325.1 Synergus umbraculus | reverse complement strand
TCACTCTGTAGTTGTAATCGTTATTCAAAAGAAGAAAACTATAAAGCGAAAGAACCTCTCGTGATATACTTATAACAAGCAATGAATAAAACACTACCATTTTCATAATTAACTCCAGAGAAAGATATACGGCGGCCATTTTCTTATTCTATGAAGTTTATTTTCCCCTAGAGCGAAGTTAGCATCACTAGCCCCCATCGCTAAGACGGCCAGTCATGACGCGCTGTTTGACGGGACGTCTCCACTTAAGTTTATATGTGGATTGGCCTTTACTGGTTCGAGCAAGTCTACCTCGCACAGTAATTCGGTTTCTCTCTTTGAGATTATCCTTTTTGTTCTAATTTTAACAGCATCACTGGCCATACCGTGCAATAATTTGCTGTGTAAGTTTTTTTTGCTTTTTTGAAGCAAAGTAAGCGCCACACGAATCGCAATTTTAGGATTTCGCGCTATATTTAAAAAGGTACCACGTGGCTCGGACTCGTAACCCCCCCCCCCATGCGGCTCAACATAGCCTTTCGTCGAACCCCTCCCCCCCTAATCGGACCATATGGTTTATGGAAGGCCCCTAATTCGTTTCTGCAAATAAAAATATACAATTTGTATGTCTAGCGTACTTGAATATTAAAATACGTCATGGCAAAATGTTCAATTCAAATGTAAAATATTATAAAGAATAATATAAAAAATAAATAAAAATCAATGTCCGAAAATGCTCGTAGAAAATTATACAAATTAAAAGTACAAATTAAAATATTTCATGAGTATGTACAATTGTACATTAGGGTTGTTCAAAAATGCATGGCAAAAATTTTTTTGATGCTAGAGTGTCGATCCCCCCAATTGGATTCGAAAACCGAAAAAAGATAGGTCATATTTTTTTTGTTTAATTTTGATTTTAACACGTGCCGGTTTTGATTTGAAGTTTCCCATGTAAATTGTATGGGGAAAAATCACTTTTTGGGGTTTTTGGAATAACTTTTCAAGGTTTCGAAATATATAATGGGAGATTATAGAGACTTGTTGAGGACTTTCCAACAAAGAATTTCATGTACCACACATATGGGTTTGACGCCCCTAACACACCCCCACGGTGCCTTGAAAACTACTCTTAAAACTGAAAATGTCAATTTCTCATAAAACCGGAATTTTGTGCGCATTATTCTCATTTTTTTTATAAAAATCAATTAATTTTTAATTATTTAAGCAAATTTCATTTGTTTAAATAATTTTTTTTTTCAAAAATACGTTTGTCTTTATAAAAATTACTACTATTGGTCTAATGGAATATTGATTAACATAGTTTAATTAATTTTCAATTATTTAAACAATTTGAATTTGTTTAAATAATTTTTTTCTGAAAATTCTTTTTTTCTTATCAAATATTATTACCATTGATTTAATGGAATATTTATTAACATTGACAAATTATTTTTCATTTGTTTAAAAAATGGTTTTTCCAAAAATTCGAGGAATTCTAAATTTTTACGTAACCAACACAAATTTATTTTCAAATATTTTCCAATTTTATTTCTCTCCGTTTGTAGACATTTCGTTACAGAATATAGGAAAAAGTTTCCAGATAGCAAGAAAGAAACATTATCTCGCGCCACAAAGTAATAGAACAAGATGTAGATTATAAAAGAAAAAGAGTAAACTTTGTAATTCGATGAAATTTCATAAATATATTATATTATAAATATTTTATATCTTAGATGTTAAAATAATAATTTATTGTTTATACAATTATAAAATATTTGGAAATAAAAGTACATCGTGTAACGATAATAAACTACAAGTAGTTTGAATTTTTCGAAAAAGCATGTTCTCAACAAATGGAATTTACTTAAACAAATGAAAAATAATTTGTCAATGTTAATAAATATTCTATTAAATCAATGGTAATAATATTTGATAAGAAAAGAAGAATTTTCAGAAAGAAAATTATTTAAATAAATTCAAATTGTTTAAATAATTGGAAATTAATTAAACACTGTTAATTAATATTCCATTAGACCAATAGTAGTAATTTTTATAAAGACAAACGTATTTTTGAAAAAAAATTATTTAAACAAATGCAATTTGTTTAAATAATTAAAAATTAATTAACGAATGTTGATAATTATTACACTAGACTAATAGAAATAATTTTTATTAAAAAAAAATGAGAATAAAGCGTACAGAATGCCGGTTTTATAAGAAATTGACATTTTTGGGTTTAAGGGTAGTTTTCAAGGCACCGTGGGGGTGTGTTAGGGGCGTCAAACCCATATGTGTGGTACATGAAATTCTTTGTTGGAGAGTCCTCAACAAGCCTCTATAATCTCCCGTAACATATTTCGAAATCCTGAAAAGTTATTCCAAAAACCCCAAAAAGTGATTTTTCCCCATGTAATTTACATGGGAAACTTCAAGTCAAAACCGACACGTGTTAAAATCAAAATTAAAAAAAAATATGACCTTTCTTTTTTCGGATTTCGAATCAAATTGGGGGGATCGAGATTCTCTAGAAAAAAAAGTCTTTTTGAACCACCCTATTGTACATAATTTACATTCGCCCACTTCATATACTTTATTTCGAAAATGTGGTTAAAAGCTTTGACAAACAATACGTTTAACATTTCTTCTTCATATTATAATTTTCTTTTCTTCTCTTACTCAATCGTAAATACAGTCTCTTTTCTGTAGGAGTTTTTATATCTACCGTCCTCCAACTTCCCTTGTCCTGCTCTTCCTGTCCTTGCACTTCTATTCCTGGTCCTTCCTGTACTTCTACCTCCATTGATGCCATTTCACGTACTTATGTTTCAATTGCTGGTCTTTCCTCTACTTTACTCCTTTTTAATTCCACATTGTCGATTTTCCATTTTCCCAAAATTTCCTATAGAATATAGAAGAATAGTTTCTTCTTTAGGGTATTGGAGCCAAGTTCGAATCTAAAAATTCGATTTCTTCATTTCTCCTCATGGAGAATAGAATTTTGAGTTTAACACTTGGGTCCAATAACGCCCTTAAACACAGAAAGAATATAGTACACGATATATAAAGAAAGTCTTATCAACTTAAGTTCTTGAAATGTACTGAATTTCTTCTTATGTCTGCTTCGGGTGAGCTTTCGAGAATTTCCATTTTCCCTTTGTGGGAGATCAGAAAATCTTATCCACGTTTATAATTGTAGACAGCAGTTCTGAGCAGCATAGTTAAGCCTCTTTGGGTTTTAAGTATATTCCTCTTATCAAAATGATCCCGGCAAATAAAATACCGTTTGGTCGTTATGGTCTCATATGACAATTTTTTTAATGTTTCATTTTCGGTACTTTCTACCCACATCAGTTCCATTAAACGATTTGTGTAATTCCATTAAACGGAAATTTATGACCAATCACTTCTTTATCCAACTCTTGTTTTCTTTTACAATTCACCATAACACATTTTTTTCGATTCAGATTATCTAGAGATCCTAAAAGTAGAGTTGAGACAACTTTACTCCGATTTTTATTGGTGCAAAATATTGTGGGGTAACCGGAATCGGAAGTTCTAAAATACGTGCGATATTCAAATGAAATTTTTAAATTACATCGTTGGCTCTGTAGAAAATCAAGAGAAAAATGATCGCAAAAATATTAATTAATGTTAAGTGAATAATACTTACTTTTAAATACGGGCATTTTGCAATTTACTGAAAATAATATTGTTTAAATAAAAGATACATACGTTAGATGTACATTTTAACTTAAGGGCGTTGCAGGAATGTCGAAAAAATGGTGAAATTTGAGAGTGCATTCTAACCTGCAGGGCAATTTTCGTCGACTTTTTGAGGCCACAGGAAGGACTTTTTAAAAGTTTTTTTTCAAATCCTGAAGGGAAAGCATGCTTAAACTTAGGGGACTTGGTGTTTCGATTTTTGATTAGAGGAAAATATCGGCGTAATTCAATAATTTTACTTGGTGTATTCAACGACGCCGGACATTTTGTCCATTGCTGTCAATGTGTG
The DNA here is from genome assembly GCA_900474325.1 of Synergus umbraculus. Taxonomy (NCBI): domain Eukaryota; kingdom Metazoa; phylum Arthropoda; class Insecta; order Hymenoptera; family Cynipidae; genus Synergus; species Synergus umbraculus. The sequence continues at coordinate 24,202 of UCOK01019767.1, read as the reverse complement.
TCTGCGGTAAATACACAAGGTAAAATTATTGAATTACGCCGATATTTTCCTCTAATCAAAAATCGAAACACCAAGTCCCCTAAGTTTGAGCCTGCTTTCCCTTCAGGACTTGAAAAAAATTTTAAAAAGTCCTTCCTGTGGTCTCAAAAAGTCGACGAAATTTGCCCTGCAGGTTAGAGTGTACTCTCAAATTTCACCATTTTTTCGACATTCCTGCAACGCCCTTAATATAAAAATGATCAAATATTTAAATGAAGAAGTGTAAGGAAAGTAAATATTATTAAAAAAAATTGAAAATAATATTTCAAGTTGAATATTATAATATATATATTATCATTAAATTTTTATGTTTCAAAAATACGAGTAAGTTAGTTACCAAATAATATAATTATAATCATTAAAATAGAATAAAAGAGAATAATTACACTTTTATTTTGTTGAATTTACCTTACACACATGTGAATTTGAACTTGGTGTCCAATCTTTACGATTGATTTTTTCCAACCATAATTGTCGGAGCTGTGGATCCTATGGAAAAGACTTCGAGTGAAAGCCTTTTTTGCAGTCATTTTGGTTTTTGCAGTATAAAATGCAACAATTCACCATTTTCTTTTTCAAAATAACAACGATTATTTATCTTCTTTTCTTTTGCACGGTATGGTATAAATCGGCTAACATAACCTCAATCCAGCACTCGCAGGACTCGCAGAATGCATTACTTTTCACCACACAATTTTATTATATTAAAAAATGGTAGACACACGAAAATGACAACATATAATAAAATGTATTAAAATTCTGGCAGTATTACACAAAACTGAAATGACAATTTAAATTCGCGCGCCATATGAATTGACCAATAAGGTTAGCGCACTACGCATGAAGTTAGTTGAAAGGTAACGCGAAATGTGGAACGCAATGTGAAGTTGTCTGAAATCCATGTATTTTTTTAGAACAAGATATAATCTTATATACAAACACACACACTTACTTTTTGTTACCACGTTATACACTACATTTACACTTAATATTGCATTTTTTAAACACACACAAACGTTTATACACACATAAACATTCACCCATCATTTACACATAAATTCACGATTAGATATGTAAATTATAAGTAAATAAACACATTCTTTATATTTTGTTAACTAAATTTTGGGTCTATTTATTCATCTTTAAAATACCTAACCCTGGAAGACTGAAGCGTCCGGTGAGACGAATAGTAGGAGAAAAATAGATTGTTACAAAGTGTTAGTATGGACGAAACAGACCTATTTTTGTGCGAAAACTAGTCACTTTTAGTGACTTTTTTTGTTCACAATTAGTCACTTTTTTGATAAAATTGATCACTTTTGTCACTTTTTTGAAGTACATTAGTCTGTGGCAATCTTGTCGATTCTTCTTGGTTTCACTCCCCTATTTTATTAGAATGACCAAAAAAATTATCTCCACCAAAATTTAGCGAATTCGGTTAATATTAAAACGTGCCTCAATGCACTCAAAGTTTCTTCTGCAATTAATCCATTAACGTTTTGCTTCCTCATAGAGGAAGCTTTGTAGTGGTGAAAAAATCCAGTTTCCTAAAACAGGTTTTTTTGAAAATATTTCAAGGGCAATATATCTAATATGATGATCTGAAAAAATGTCCGGATGTGTGTGTGTATATGTGTGTCACGATCCAGCAATTTTTTGAAAACGCGTAGAGATAAATTGATGAAATTTTGCATAGTTATTCCACTATATACCCAGTTGAATTTCTTACAAGGGTTTAACAAAATATTTAACTTTACAAGTTTTATATACTTTTATAATTTTCGTAAAATTCATTTTTCCAATATAACTTCTGAAATATTGAAAATTTAAAGCTGATGTAACGAAAATAAAGATTCCTTTCACCGAGACGAATCGATTGACCTATATGATTAATGCATTTCATTAAAAAATAAGGAAGTTATGTTTACTTATAATTTTGAAAGTTATAATAATCAAATTTACAAAATTTTGAGTTGACGTAAGGAAAATAAATATTCTTTATGTCGAGACGAATCGAGTGACCTGTATGATGAATGCATTTAATTGAGAAATAAGAAAGTTATGGTTAATTGTATTTTTAAAAAAGTAATTTTTCGACTATAATTTCTGAAATAATTAAAATTTAAAGCTGATGTAAAGAAAATGAAGATTCTTTGTGTCTAGACGAATCGATTCACCTAAAAGATTAATGCATTTTATAAAAAAAATAAGAAAGTTATGCTTTATTGTAATTTTCGAAAATGAATTTTTTTAATATAACTTCTCAAGTAATAAAAATTTAATGCTTATGTAAAGAATACCACAGGCCCACAAAAAAAAAGTTATCTGAACTTTTGATGGGACAGACTTACTTTCACGTATTTTTCCACGATGAAACCTAATTTGCAATAAAATTAGGGTGTTTCCCGGATCGTTTTCGACATAAACGCAAAAACCATGATTTTTTCGAGGTTTTCCATGGTTTTTTGAAGTTTAGTAAAAAAAACTACCTACAAAATTGTAAATTTAAACCCAGATTCGAATTCTACGAATAAAAATACGTCGGAAACCATGTTCCAATTTTTTTTTGCTCGACGATTTGAATTCCTAGCTTATGAAATTCTAAAAAACTGCGACTTTAAATTTTAATTGTTTGTGCTTATCACGAAAAAGGTCTATATCTATGTATTTTTAACGCTGAACTTGAATTTGAAATAAAATTAGGGAGTTTCCCGGGTAGTTTCCGAGATAAACGCCAAAAACATGGGTTTATCATGGTTTTTTTTATGGTTTTTTGAGATTTACTAAAAAACTACCTCCAAAATTGTTAATTTGGACCCAGATTCGAATTCTACGAATAAAAATACGTCGGAAACCATGTTCCAATTTTTTTTACTTGAAGACTTGACTCGTGATGATTTTTAAATACATAAAGGCCCTTAACTGATGAAATTGCAAAGAACTGCGACTTTTAATTGGAATTGTTTGTGCTTTTTACGAAACAGGTCTATTTCTATAAGTTTTCGACAAACAAAACTGTTAACTTGGACCCGGAAGTTTTTTGGTAATCTTCGAAAAACCATGAAAAAACCATGTTTTTTGTGTTTATCTCGAAAACGATCAAGGAAATCCCCTTATTTTACTTCAAATTTTGTAGGTAGTTTTTTACTAAACTTCAAAAAACCATGGAAAACCTTGAAAAAACCATGGTTTTTGCGTTTATGTCGAAAACGATCCGGGAAACCCCCTAATTTTATTGCAAATTCGGATTCATCGTGGAAAAATACGTGAAAGTAAGTCTGTCCCATCAAAAGTTCAGATAACTTTCTTTTTTTTTTGTGGGCCTGTGTACTTAATGCTTCCTCTATGAGGAAGTAAATCATATTTGCTTACAGGAAGCAAAGTGTTCATTGAATGAGTACAAAAGTTGATACAACTTGACAGATATTTTTACTTTAATTTGCAAAAATCTTGTAAAAAAACCGTAATTTTTTGAAATTTTGATAGCTCCATCAGAAAGAGCACACTCGAAAATAGTAGGTAAGGTACCTTTTAAATTTTTTGTCCTACGTTTTCATAGTGAAATATCTTGCAGAAAAGGGTACTTCAAAAATGTCTCTTTTTGACGTTAATGAGATAACATGGGGAAAAGTACCGTCCAACTTCAAATGCAGGTATTTTTTTATATTTCACCGGAAAAACACATCTAAACGGAATAATTTTTTTTTGCAAAATTTACAAAATGGCGGACCCCTAAATTTGAACCAAAATTACAATTTCCACAATTGATAACAAAACTCCATCAAATTTATACAAAAAGCAGATTTATTTATTAGAAAGCACGCAATGACAATGAAAATCGATAGTCGATATTTTATCAATGTTTTTTCGATTGTACGACAGGGCCTATCTGTTTATTTCTTGCAAAAACAAATTTGTTTAGCTAAAACGCAAGTTTTTCAAGTTTGAGTGACGCGGGTCAGAGGGGTGCGGGTGAGCAGTACTTACATTTTGCCAAGTCCCTATACAAGGAAAAAAGGCACAAAGCTTCACTTCAAGGGTGCTTCACTCACTCAGAAAAATTTTGCGAATCTCGCTATGCACTGCAAACCCGAGCACTTACGAAACTAAGTGACGATTACCAAGTGACGATTACTACAAAGTGCACTCGAAGTATGGTCGGTAAGGCCTGTCATACATAATGATACGCAAGTGTATGTGACCGGCCTTACCGGCCATACTTTGTAGTAATTGTCACTTGGCGTCGCTGCGAAACAGCTGACAGTAAGCGATTTATCAAACTTATTTTTTTACACGATTTTCGTAAGTGTTCGGGTTTTGCAGTGCATAGCGAGATTCGCAAAATTTTTCTGAGTGAGTTATCTACCCTTTCAGTGAAGTTTTGTGTTTCTTTTAGTTGGATAGGAACTTGATAAACTGTAAGTACTGCTCACCCGCACCCCTCTAACCCGTGTCACACTACTTGTAAAAATTCCCGTTTTAGCCAAACAAATTTGTTTTTGCAAGAAATAAACAGATATTCCCGACTGTACAATCGAAAAAACATCGACATAAAAAACGACACTTCGAACACATTATTTTTGCGGCCTCAAACACCGCGTATTGGAAAGATGTGGACAAAATGGCGGATTTGAATGAGTCTACATTAATTTTTAGTGTTTTGAAAATGCTCCAACACCGTTAACATCATTTGAAATTATTAAAATCACTTAAAAATATCTTGATATTTTTGAAATCTTATGATAATTTTGAAATAAGAGATTTCTCATCAAAGTAATATGAACTTACGCACCAAATTGTATATGTCCTCAGGAACACTCACGAACACTCACTAACACTCGTAACATGAGTTCTTTGCTTACACGCCTTACCACTCACTAAAGTCTACAGCAGTGGGATTCCAATGCATAAATTCGAATGGATCTCTCTTTCTACCATGTGAGTTATAGAACTAGGTGCGATCGATTAGAATCGACTGTTCTTTCGGAATCTCTTTCTATCGTATCAGATTTAGATTTTAGAATTTTTTATTTGAGAATCAAGATTTTATACGGTGGAATATGTGTCAACTTTCATCAATTTCTATATACGCGTTCTTAAAATATGGTGGGAAGTATAAAGGCGTAGCGAACACATTCACACATCTGGACGATAATTCAGCACATCATGCTAGATATAATCCTCTTGAAATTTATTTTTAAACAAATGTTTTTAGAAAATTGATGTTGTCGTCTCTATATAACAATTAAAACAGTCGATGATTTTTTAATTTCAGATCAATAGAACAGCTGGAATCGTGTTGACCATTCCTCAACTTTTTTTTGACACGGATGTCAATCCAGATGTCTACAGTCGATTTGACTGTACATTTTATCATAAAAAAATGTATAATGACTGTTAAATAGTTCGTAAATATACCCAAAAAAACCAGACAATTTGGCCTGTATTATTCGTCACAAAAAATTCGTAAAAAAGTAATTACTTAAAAATAATTACTTAAGGGGTTATACACAAAGTTGGTGCTTCAAAAATCTAAAAAATTTGTATTGCATATTCTGAAAGTACATGCTTTCGAAAATACATGTGCGATATTTCATTCAGATCGGAGTACCAGATCATAAATTACAGCCATAATTGTGAACAAGTTTTATTAAAATCCAACAACTTTTTAAAAAATGTGTTCACCATATTGGATCCGCCATTTTGAATTTTGAAAATCTGACTCCGAATTCGTAATCAGCGACCCCGAAAACCCCTTAAGGTGCTTGCAACCGTAAAATTTGTTTCTTAGAAAAATGTGTGTCGCAAAAGAACATGATTTCATATTTTCCTGTAAACAAAAAATTTAATTGCGACTATCTCGGAATAGAGTTTTTTTAAAAAGTAACGTCGACGTGAACGTGATAACTCTAAAACTTTTTAACCGATCTGAATGTTTTTTTTTGTAATTGTTCGTATTTACAATCACGTGTACTTGAACGATTCATTTTTCAAAAAAACATGTGCAATTTTTTAAAATAATTATTTATTCCAAATTTTCAACACCTGAAAAGTCGATTTTTGCTTGCAAAGTGGTTTTTTTGGTGAAAATTTTTTTTTAAATCCTTCGTTGAAGTACACCGAATGACATTCTTGTTCAATAATCTGATGATTTGTTTTTTCGTAGAAGGGGCTATAAGTCTCACAATTGTTAATATTTTTTTATTTTTAAACTTCCAATTTTGTTCTCCGAGACTAGTTCCAAGAAACTGTATTTGGTTTTTTTCAATATAATCTTCATAACGTCCTTAAAAAATTCACCTCAATTTTGCCCATCAACTTTGCCCCCCTTAAGGGGGGAGCCTGGTTGAGAGGGTAAAAAAAATCGTTTTCTAGAAGTCATCTTAATCGATAGTATGGTGCCAAAATATTAAGTAAAAATTCGAAGTAATTTTGCAGCTACGAGCTCAAAATGACCGCACGCACACGAGGCATGTAAACGCGCACAGCTCACTTTAAATGCGATTTTCTCGAAACAGCATTTTTTAATACTGCGTACATGATTACAAGGATTGTAATCAACGAATCTTAATGGCTCTTGGCTTATTTTAAAGCTTATTAGTATAACTTATATTTTAACTAACAAAATGATATAGAAAATTATATTAAACAACTTTTTTTTGCAAATCATCGTTAAATATTTTTTAGTATAAAATATAATTTTTCAATCTTGCATAAATTTTGCAATTTTTGACATTTTTCATTTTTTATTAGTTCAAATGGAAGATTATTTCATAAAGTTTAAAAATCTTTAGATTTTTATGATTCAGGTAAAAATTAGGGCCACTATCGTGTACGCAGTGGATGGCCGTCAGGAGCGCCGGGCCGTGAACAATGTCCATTTTCGTTTAAAGAAAATTATTATTTTTTAATCAAATAATTTTTTTTGTAAGTTTAAGTCACCAACAAAACTGGTAAAAGTATTTAAAAAGATTACTATGTTTTAAACCTTAAAAAAACCGCATCGTGGGTGTTTGACACCAAGATATTTAAACTTGTATAACTAAGTCGGATTTTAATATTTTCTCACCGAATTTTAATGGGATGTAGAATTATACGTCTTTTAAATTCCCGTTGGTTTTATAACGATATAATTAATTTAAGTTTTTTTAAAACTAGATTTAAATGGGATACTCTAAAGTAACTCTTGGGATACTTTAAATGTGAAGTAAGGCTTGGGATATTCTACCAACGTATTGTCCTCATTAATACACTCTCGAACAACTGCCAGATGTCCACAAATATCCCATTAGATCGAATTTAATATAGAATATTAGAGCTCAAAGTTGGCTCTGGGTGTTTGGCACCCAGGGTGCAGGAGAAGAGGTTTCAGGTGAGCTGCCCGTTAGTATATAGAGGGTAGGGTCGCGGCGAAATCAGGTTCCGCGGGTAAAGTACTGACGATCGCGGGTGTCCTTTGAATTTGGGTCGTGTCCTGAGTGTTAAGGCGAATTTTCGCACTTTCCCTCTTTCTGAGACGTCTACGGTGTTTCCCGCGTCGTTTTCATTTGTTCTTGACTCCTTGAGGAGCGGAAAGGGTAACGAGGAACGCGGCGTGGCCATGGAAGATCGTGATGGGAGACTACGTTAGGCGGGAGGACGATGGGTATCGTGAGATTTGACGCGCCGGTAAGAAACTAAAAATGGTTGGGGGGGGGGGGGGGGAGGAGATTTTCTAGGCGTACACGGTCGAGGATGTAAAACGCCACGACTCGATGTTTACCCGAGATATGGGCGATGGTTCGGTACCACGCGAAAATAATTGAGCACTTAAAATAGCTATACTTTGTATATGTTAGATGTATATATTTCTCTCATTGCTAGCGCGTCATCGATCGATACGAGAGCTCGCTTGCTGGCTATTCTCCACTTTCGTGATTCGACAGGGCGCCTCGCCAAACGACCGGCTGCGCGAATATATAAGAAGCTCGCAGTCACCGATTCAGCCCAGTTCGCCTACTGACGGGCGCAACCATAGAGCGACCGGGATCGACCTGGAAATCTTTAGGTTGAGTCCAGTAACTGTGCGACTGGCAGGCGTCACTACAAGCGTACACTTAGCAAAAGGATACGTGACTAGAGGGCGCACCATAGTCTCCTATCCTGGACAGACCTGGGGCAAGATTAACCTGGGTAAAACCTAGTGTTAACATCTTCCATAGGGAGAGTCCACCAGGCGTGCAACTGTCAATGGCAACTGCAGCCGTACGCCTAGGAAAAGGATACGTCTATTCATTATCAACCCATCCTGGCCTAACTTGGGGCAAGCCAGTAATTCCGTTCTGACCGACACCGACTGATTAGACCGTACCTGCCGTAACGATGCTCGCCTCGTCTTCCGATGACCGTCCGTTTAGACTGTGCTTTACACCGCTTATATTGTTCGAAGGTACTGACATAAAACCCCCACTCACTCCGGGACTCTCTCTCACACAATCTTATTTTTATAGTCACACTAACTTTGTAGTATAGCATTGTATCTTATAGGAAAATATAACCTTTTTGTTACTTTGTTGATGAAAATCTCGTTGTTGATTTCGTTTGTCCTTAAAATCGATCCTGGCTCGACTGAAGCGTCGGGTAGGGCAAATAAGGGAGGCTTTATCCCCTCCAAGCAAAAACACACCAGACCGATAAACTCAAGACGAAAAAGACTAATTTGATTTTACTTAAGTTTATTTAAAAAAAAAGATAGGACATGAAGAGAGGCTCGCCTGGGCGGGTGGAGATTCGAAAATCGACTGAAAAAGAGACTGAGTCCTCGCATGCCCTTCAGTTGCAGATGCCTTTTGCCAAGAGATAGGGCAGGGTCCCAGCTAGCCGATTGGCTAGTGATGACGGAAGAGAAGAGAGCGCTAAGCTTGGTGGGGCCCTCGTCGTCTCTCTATGCGTCGAGCGTCTAGATGGAAAAGAAATCTCAAAATTAAAAATAAAATCAAAAATTAGAAATTTAAAGAAAAAAATATGGTGTAAAATTATATTAACCTAAATTAAAATACCGGAATGGGGGTAATTCTCGACCTAATTATTAATATTAAAGTGTCTCCTTTTATTTAAACTAAATAAAAACCTCTAATAATCAAAATATCACTGAAGTTTGATCAGAACATCATTAATATCAGTAGAAACAGTGGAAAGTTTTAGATTCGTTGTGTTAAGAGAAAGTACGAGAGAGATTGTGTGTGTGTGTGAGGGGGGGGTCGTAGTAATAAAATTTATAGTTCTTTGACCCTGGCAAGGAATGCAGTAAAAAAATTTAGCTGTAATCTTTGTAAGGAAACTCGTGTACCGAGTATTAAGGAATGTACCCTTCGTCATGTAGACCAAACCCTATAGAGAATCCTCTTGAATTTTCTCAGGGTCATAGCAAAGATATTATTATAGTAGATGCGGCGTTGAGCCCAAATGGCTCCTCGATATATATAGGTAATCACTTTTTTTGTCATATCGAAGTGCTGCCCTCACCGCACTATTTTTCATAAGATATTGGCGGTAAAATTTAAAACTTTTTTAAAGTTGGTAAACATTACTTTGAAAAACTTGAAAAACATTAACAATAATAATCTATTAAAATACAAATTGAAACTGCCGAATTAAATGTTTAATCTCAAAATTAAAATTGCTCATTTTATTTGATGAATAAAATAATTTAATAAATATGGATCTTTTCACTCAACTGAAAAGATACAGATCTATGCCTTAGAGTCGAAAAATGATTATTTTAAACCATTATTTCGTTAAATGTAGAATACGAAATATTTTTCTTAAAAATTCCGTGTTTATTTTATAAAAAAAAAATATTAAGACTGTGAAGTTTTTCGATCTGTACCCAGAATTCTATCTGAAAAATGATTACGTCTACAGAGCGAAAAATTATCAAATTATAATATTTGATCAGTAAAATGAGGAAATCGTAACGAGGGTGTCCTGGGTTCCGACACTCGAAAAGTTTAGATGTGGTAAAAGAGATCTGATTACTACTCTATTTGAAGTAAATTTACAAATCATAAAAAATTGAAAGAAGTTATCTAACAAGTTGATGACAATTTACGAAAAATTCTTCGATTCACAGACAGAAAATTGAAAATATACGAGATGGCTTACATTACTTGTAGATATTACAAAAAACAAATCCCCCCCCTCCATAAAAAAACCCCAAAAACCCACAAAAAACCCCAATAAAACAACATTTTTTAAAAATCTAATAAAACTGTATGAGCTGAGATATATGCGGCCACTTTCTCTACGACGAATACATTCGTCGGACATCTCCAGGGTGAACGTTTTCATCAAGATATTAAGGAAATGGAATTTCGGTATTAAGGAAAGTGGGATGTAAACATGATGGCAGATTTTTGTTGGATGCTTAAGAGGGACACCGAGATGAAGACGCAAAAGAGAAAGAGAAATCCGTTACATAGATCTTTTGAGGACAAAAAGATTCGCTACATAAGAAGAAAAGTTTGAATTTTTGTAATAACACGAAACGCTGTTTGCATCTTGGAGTACCTTCATCTATATTAAGGTAATGCACGGCTGATTCGATATATGTGCCTAGACGTAAGTTTCACAAACTATGCTGATGTCATTTGTGATCGGGGTGATAGGTTTGAGGCAATTCTGAGACCGTATCCAGATAGAACGACCCTCAAAATCATAGAAATACTAGTTATCGCCTTTCAAACGACTTGATTGACCTTAACTAGGCCTTCAAATTTCCTTGACCCTGACGTGCTGCGGTCTAATGGACCTCGAATTTAAACTCAGCGACCTTCAAAACGTATGAAAACTGTAGTCAAGTTCCACGAAGACACATTTTTGTATTTTTGCAATCGTCATTCGAACTATCAAGTTACTAACTTAAATTGACCTAGAAATGTGTACACCAATGGGCGTTTCTTATGTATCGAAGTATCTGATTGGTGTAGACAATATGGCTGTACGGGAAATGACAGATAGATCGAAATTTAACGCCGGGAATATTATAATTTATGCACAACTCCGGCATTTACGGAAAATTCGAAGATGTTAGAGAAAATTCTATAACTTCCAACTATGCATCTGTAAGAGAGAATTCCGTGAAAGATTACGTAAAAATTCGTATTTTGCATTGGAAGTTGGTCGAAACCTCAAGCATACCATCGGAAAGTGATAAAGTTTTGACATCATCTATAGTGCGTCAGTCGTTCAGTGTAGGAAGAGCAGCGACATATGTTACCGACCGAAAATATGTATTCACTCGCGTACTCACATGACCGAAAACTGAAGACTCAAGCCTGATAGGAGGCGTGAAATAGACTGGTTGTCATTCGGTTTCTGGGTCTTTTATATCCGTTTTACCTTCCTGGTTACTATGGAAGTTACTGAAACGGGGTTCCTCGGTTGGTCCTCCGTTTCGTCCTCTTTCAAGATAGGGAGCGAGGGTACATGAGTCATATCTTGACCCCTAATGTGTCTGAAACGAGGGAGGTCGGTTCGTTTGGTTTCTCTCGCGTAGACTCTCACATGTGTTCGAAACATTGGGTTTTTATATGTATTGATTGGTTGCGATCACGTAACAAAGATAACACAAATAATATTATCGCAAGCATTGTAAAAGAAGCATAAAACAAATTATAAAGAATATCACGAGAATAAATTAATAAACATTAAAGGAGATGCGAATTTAAACGAGATAATGAGATGCGGCGGTACTGACACATACTTCTAGACATTACCTGTCAATTGCGCTTTAATATTCGACGACAGATGACCAGTCAGAATCCGTGATGGTCAAATCAATAGGCAGTAATTATTCTAGGACAGCTATCATCGTAAGGCAAGAAAAAGCGTTTCAAGTCTTCGCCGGTCTCCGTTAGATTTCCACATCACTCGCCAAAACAACTCCAAACATCCAATCCAATACAACAGATTTAAAAAGGAAAATAGCCATAATCCAAAAGGAAACCAAAAATGGAATCCAAATCACATAAAAACTAAATGAAAACACCACGCTGTAACAGAGTAAACACCTTATAAAACGACCGATCACCTGTTCACAAATAATTATCTCACTTCGGAAATTCGGCGATAAATAAATACCTTGTTTAGCTGATATGACCACGAGCGTAGCGTCTTGCGGTTTATTCAATTCGCCTTCCGATTGAAAAAGAACTTTCAATTTGGTGTACACTCGCTCGTCAGCTAATAATTTAAATCGCGCCCTGTATTGAATTTATATTGATTTCAGGTTATTGGTACATTTAACAGGTTATTTATACATTTAAGGCTTTCTCAAAGACAACCAAATCGCTTGAATTTTTTTAGTTCTATAAATACCCTACAATTCCTTCCCTTTAAAAAATGAAAACCTGCGTTTTATTTTATTTTTGAAATTAACTCTTTACAATCAAATGTTAAAGGATAATTATATAACATATTTAACTATATTTTTGTAGAATAATGTCTTATCTATTTATTTATATTCCTTATTCTAGCTGATGTTCTTTTTTCCACAGTTATCGTTGGTTTTGGTTTTTCTAAATTTATTTCTTTTTCATTAATATTAGCTGTTTTTCTAATTTGATTTACGTGTCTTTTCCAAATTAAATCTCCACATTTTACTTCATAAGTATATGGGCTCAATTTTTTTTTTAATTTTTGCATTAACCCATTTATCTTTTCCTTTGCTATATTCTCTAACAATCACTTCTTCCGTTTTATCAAAATCCAATTACCTATTACCAATTGAATTTTTTATTTGAAATGCAGTAATTTAAATTTTACTTTTATCTCTCTTCTCAAAAAAAGTTTTGCTTGACTAGATCCCGTACTTGCGTGCGGGATACTACTATAATCCATTAAAAATTTATTTTTTGCTTGATCAAACTTTTTTCCATCGCAAATCATCTTCTTAATATGTTTTTTTAGAATTTTTTACAAAGTTTTCCGCTGCTCCATTTGTAGCTGGATGATAAAATAAAACTGAGGTTTTCATTTTTTTTAAAAAGGGGAGGAATTGTAGGGTATTTATAGAACTAAGAAATTGAGTATTAAATATGTGAAAGGAGATAGAAGTTTATTAGTAAACGTTAACGTGAGATAGAAGATAAAATATGAAAGGACTGGCGATAGTGAGTGAGTCCGTCTGTAGTCGTCTGAGTTCCTGTATACTTGTTCCTTCTAAATAAATATGATTTCCTTAAAAACTTAGTGAGAACTTATTTGCTTTTCTTAATATCTAACACATGTCAAAATATTTTACATCCACATTGGCTAAACTATATAGTTTAAATTGGTTTTTGTTAAGACTTATGCAACAGAAAATGAGCGGTTTTATTTTGGTTTCAATTTTAAATTTTCTATTGATTATGCAGGCACTCAAAAAAAAGGTCTTGTTACAGAAAGGTGACCCATATATCCCTATGTTTTACGGCACGCTGATTCCAAATCTGATGTCCCTTTACCCCCACCACGTCATAATTTAGGTCAATTAAAGGTCAAATCGCCAAAAAAATTTTTTATTATAAATTACGACTATTCCTAACGTTTTAGGGGTCCCCGAATCCGATTCCGAGGCCCACTTGACGCTATATAATCACTATCAAGGTCAATTCATGGTCAAACCGGTAAATATTACAAAAAATGGATTTTTGATTGCAGATTCGGAAAGGATGGGAAATTTTACGTCCAGATATAATATAAAAAAATTTTTTCTCAGTTTTCAAATTTCAAATTTTTTTTGTATTTTTTTTACCTTTCTTGAAGCGACAATATATAAAAGCATAATGGGTGCACAATATTCGCACAATAGGTGCACAATAATCTCACAATAATCCACACGGATAGGGTAAGGAGTCTGTTCGTTGACTGATGATGAGCCCAACGGCACGGTTTAATGGATTTTGACCTTTCGGATTCCAGGTATTTTGGGGGAAATCATGCAGGTACTTGCGTCAGCGGAAGGGTTCCAGGATAATTTTAGCACTCGAGTCCAGAATATGATCTGATACCAGGAATTCTGAGGCATCTTCGGAAGGGTGTCTTGACATGTTTATTGTTTAGTATTTCTGGAAGACACCTTTGGAAGGGTGGTTTAACATGTTTATGATTTGATATATCTGATTAGGTTGGCGCCGGACTTGAGGTGTACTGATTAATAGTTTATTAGTTCTTTGATCCGCTGAATAAGACATGGGTCAATACTTAGAAGCACGTAATCTTTGAGTGGACAATCATTGATTTTAGTTAGCATGACGTCGTTACAATAGGTACAATTATTGTTTTTGTTAATAAGGCATTATATTATAAGTTATTATAATAAGTGACATGACGTCACATTTATGTCATCATAAATACCTGATATGGTCAATTGTTTATAAAATTTGTTTATAAAATAAAAAATTATTTATTGTCTTCCATGAATTTAGTTAAAAATGGGTTTCTGTCTATAAATGATTCATATTTGGTGCGAATAAATATTCGAATCACTGTCAATCCCCATGAATCCATATTCACCCACTTATTTGTTTATAACAAATTCAATAAATTCTTAAACAATTTCTAAACTATTGGACAACTTTCCTAGATAGTTGCTTCATTGATTCTAGGTATTTGGGATCGAATACAAGTATTTCTCGAAACTCGGTACTCAAAAAACTAATTTTTTTTCTTTTTTTGTTATTAAATAAACAAAAATAAAAATTTTTTTTTTCAAAATATGGATCGACAGTATTGTGCGGAATTTTATAAGCTTTAATGAAAAAAAAAAGTTTCAAATCGGTTCAGAAATAGCTTCTGAATATCAATTTGTCCGCGAAATTTTTTTTGTAACCCACTGTGTCGCACCGCGGCCATTGTAAACGCGATTATCTCGGTATGTGATTTTTCAAAAAGGGCCGTTGCGGTGTCCACGATTTCTCAAAAACAATGTCACCTATTAGTCTAATTTTTTTCAGGCAACTTTATAACCATGTTATCTCATACTTGGACAAAGGAATTCCCATTTGAAAGATCAAAATTGTATAAACTAAGGAAAGCTCTTGGTTATATTGATTGCAGGTGATCCATTTACGTCTTATCATGGACACCGCGAAGGGTGTTTGAAAAAATTAAAGATGTTTTGGCTCAACGGACGTATTGCCAACAAATGTCAATATTTTTCTTTTAAATTTGAGAGAAAATATTTTCAAATATTTACAAATAGATGCGTAGTGGTTTCTTCTTAAAAAAATTTACCGTCTTTGCCCAAAAAATTCGTGAAAAAACCCTTTTTTCCAATAATAAGTGTATATAACCCCGTAAGGAGGAATATGCGCAACTTTTGAATCATGAGAGCGTTTGTAAAAAATTTCATAAATAAACTGATATAAAATACAAAAGTAGTATCCAAAAATTGTTTAGTTTAATATAATTAATTATTCAATTCAATAATATTCAATTAATATTGAATAATTTACAAAACAAAATTTTAAAAGGTTATGATTTCAATTATTATAAAAGACTTCTAACAATATTAATCAATACGTAAATTGTTGTTTTGATATAGATTGTGCTTCTTAATAACAGTTATTTATGTTTCTTGCCCGAAAACCTAATATTATTAGTTATTTTATAAATTATAAAATTGGAAAAAAGTGCGAAGAAACGAGGTAACGTTGCGGAAGTCAGTCAGCATGTTGACTTCATAGTAGTCAGCTGTAGTATTTGTGAATATTCAAAAATCGTCTGCTAAATCCGCTATTTATTCTGCTCCAAAGGAACTGCAGGTTGCAACGTTACCACGTTTCATTAGTTTTATTCGTTTTTTTTGTTGACAACTGATTTTTTGAGCTTCAAAGTTAATTTATAAAAAATTGAACTCGGGTAGATACCAATTTTTTATTTTTGCCGAGACAAGTAAGGTTCATTCTTTAATAAAAATAGTTCTTTGAGTGTTTAAGTTGAATTTTTGAAGAGAACTCTCCAGCTATGTGATTCTGCTAGGTTAGTTCGATAAGACACAATGTTAATGTAAAAGCTTATATTTTTTATACCAAGCGATATAAAATTCTAAATGACGTGAAATTAATATAACTTTAACATATTTCAAGGGCATTCAAAAATCTTGAATTTTACCTGGCCCATGTTCCTCCTTAACAGCTCGTCGTATAAAAAAAAAACATGAAGATGGTACAAAGTTTCATGTGTTGCGAATTTTACAAAAAATAAAATAATTTCTGTCCATTGTGCGTGTTTTAGCTTATATAAATTATTATAAACTGCAGAATATTTTCATTTCATTTTATTTTCTGCAATAACTGTGTGTTTAAAAAAATAACAAATTTAACCTAGTATAGTATATAATGGAGACATGGTCCTTTTAGGGAAGTCGTTCCAAAAGTTATGATAAAGAGGACTATTCATCTGAAAAAAATTTTTATATCTTATTCATATATTGTCCTAAATTTTGATGGAATAATTATTCGTATATCCTTTTCTAAAAAAGACATGCATTTCAGACAACTTCACATTGCGTTCCTCATTATGCGTTACCTTTTAGGTACCTTCATGTGTAGTGCGCTAACCTTATTGGTCAATTCATATGGCGTGCAAATTTTAAGTGTTTTTTTCAGTTTCTATAGACGAAACACGTGCGCTCAAGAGCTCGGGCTAATCTCGTAAATCTAAGAACAAGCATTTTTTATTTACAAATCTAATTTTTTACAATTTTATTTTTATTATAAGTTTTCGGTCACCAAGCTGTGTTTTATACATTAATAATAATAATGTGGTGAAAATTTCTGAATTGATTAAAGCAAAAATTAATTTAAAATAATTTTTTAACCTAAAAAATGATTTTTATGGCAGCTATGCTTATGGGATTAAGAAAAAAAAATTGAAACACTTTTTTTTCTCGAGAATGGACAAACCGATTTTCGTGAAAAAAATATAATGTGTAAATTAATAGGAAAATTTTTGAAGAAATTAAAAAAAAAACATTTTAACCAGCAATAAAAAACTCAAGTTTTTACATTCTCATCAGAGAGAATGTATTAGATTTGTGTAAAATTTGACCCCCACAGTTTTCATCAAATGTCCACGTTTTAGGACCCCCTGAACTCGAAAAACATGTTTTTACGAATGTGCCTGTCTGTCTGTCTGTCTTCCTGTATGTTTGTAGATTTCAGTTTGTTAGCACGATAACTTTCGAAAGAATTGACCGATTGGATTATCCTTTGGTATACTCTTTTAGTGTCCTAAAATAAAGGTCAAGTTCGTTGGGCAGTCATTTTGGATAAAAAAAAATTGAAAGACTTATAACATTTTGAAAATCCAAAAAAAATGAAACAAAACTTAAATTAAGAGCTAAATAACACACGATATGAAAAAAAGTCTAAAGATGAAAAATGTTTCTTTTAGAACGCCCTATAGGATTGGCATATCAACTTTTTGAATTTCCCGAAAAAATCGAAAATTAAAATTTTGAACCAACTAACACGAGATGCAGAAAAAATGATAAGGAATATAATTATTAGCCTTAAAAAGATCTACAAGTTCTCCTTGAGCCATTTTTCAACAGGATGAGTAGTTTTCGTTTTATTCATGAAAAATATTGTTAAACAGAGCCGAGTGCGAAGCGCGAGGGCCCTGATGAGAATGTGCTCCTTAAGGTCGATAGAACCTTAAGTAAATTAGTTTTCGTTTGCATTCCATTCCATTTTGTAGTAATTTAAATAAAAATAGGTGCAAGCGCGCAAGTGTCCCGGCAGTAAGCGGGCAGATTTTTTTTTCTAATATACAAAAAATTTTTTTGAATTTCTTGTTTTAATCTGCACGACGATCAAATTTTTACAGAAATATTATCTAATTGTGCCCTTCAACTTATATTTTTCTCAAATGTTTTTAAAAGATATTTGACTGTCATAAAAATTATTGCAAAATTCAAAAAAATTTTTCTGAGTTTTATTTGTGGGACATTATTTACAATTTGTTCTAAAAATTATTCCATTGATCTCCACAACATAAATTTTTTTCATCAAAATCGGATAAGCCACTTTTAAGGAAAAAATGTTTTTTTTATATTTCTTTCTCTTAATATAACTCCTATAAAAATGAATTTTGAAAGTTGATGTTTAAAGGGTTTTCATATTATATATGTACCAATCAATTTTATCAATTCGGTTCTGGTAGACACAATAAAGAATTTTTCGTATTAATCAACAAGCTCGATTTAAAAATCTTCAATTCAAAAGGAATTAGATTTTACTGTTTTAGAGGGGTTCGTGGGGGTTGGCGGGAATTTCATAGGGTGCAATCAGAGGGTAGAAGAGTGCGAGGAGACCTGAATGCGCGCCTCTAAATTCTTTATGGGCAACTAAATGCGGGATGAAAGAGTGCGGGAGGAAACCTAAACTTTCGATTGACGCGTCTCCTTGAATCATTAAAGCCAACTAGTCGAGCTCCGCATCTACTGTAATAATATCTTTGGTGATGGCCAAAATAATTGAATGTGAAAGTTCCCTTGTTGTTTCTTATAAGCTTGACTTTATAACATTGTTAAATAAAATATCGCATGAATCATGGGGCGATAGGCTTCTTTTACTATTGTCGAAAAGGGTAAAAAATAGCTTTCTCGCTGTTGATGCATAATATACTATTTTTTGAACTTATTATAATTACCATATTTTATGATTAAATTATTCTCCAGGAAGAAAATGTCCAGTTCAGAATCCGGTATTGGCTGCGTCAGCGAAGTGACACTTGCTATTAGTAAAACGAAGAGTTCAAAAGCAGGAACTGGGCGAGTCTTCGATAGTCCCGACTCAGATGGATCAGGACATTCCAATTCTTTCACAGTACAGAGCTTCAATTATCCGGAAGAAGCGGGTTCGAATGGGAATTCCGAAAATTTCCAAGGATCACACTTAGCTGAAGACATAAGGATACCTATTGTAGGATACGAAGTTATGGAAGAAAGGGCCAGATTTACAGTTAGTAGTCAATTTTTCCTCCGAAATAGTTACTCAGATTTTTTTATGTCGATTTCGACTAATTATATGTAACGTGCCTCGAAGAAAAGGCTCTAAGCAACCAAACGTAAATTTTAGAGAAGAAGCAAGAAAAGTGGTGATAAGCCGAAAGACATTTCTTAAAATTTCAATATTTCTTCATCTTTTTACCACGCATATTGAATTAGACTTAACGTCAATGAGTTCCCGATTGTTCTCCCCCCCCCTTCCCTACAAAATCGACTACTGGCGCGAATTTAACAGTTGTATTTCATGTAAAATATTAAATATAGAATTTTTCTAATTTCATCAATTTAAAGAGCGAGATTTAAAACCCTTTATTTATTTAAAACGCTAAAATCAGAAAATTGATTTGTGGATGCTTAGGGCTTTTTCATCGGAGCGCGTCACATATAGTTCAATGATTTTAAAGAATTTAAAAGGATTTTCAGGAATTTCAAAGGATCTTCAGAAACTTAAAAATACTGACAAATTTTCAAGGGATTTCAAAATAGATTAAGGGGTTAGTACCAAAGTTTTCACCTTTTTTTACGAATTTTTTATCAAATTAAAATTTATATTACAGATCCTAACTTTTCACATATGATTATAAATATAAAACACCATTATAAATTTTTTTTTTTTTTTTAATAATAAATCTAGCTGGTATGGCTGCCGGAAGTTACTCATTTTAAAAACTGACGTGCATGATTCAGAGAAAACTATTGGACCGTTCGGGCTGAAATTTGGATATGTTATTCTACACATATGTCGCTATCACATAAACCAAAGTAATTGAAATCCGAAAAAAATACAAAATGGCCGACTTGAAAATTTTTTACCTTTTTTTAACCGTAAATTGTTTTAAACTAGCTGTGAATTCGATCTCGGGTGTTTCATTTAACTATATTTATATTTTTTGTGCTCATTTTTGAGCACTTTGCTTCCTCATTATGATAATATTGCAAATAAATTTGCTTCCTCATAGAGGAAGCATTAACGATTTTCAAAATTAAAAGTAATCATTTATTTTCTTAAAATTCTATAAAATTCATTAATCCTACAGATCAATCGATTCGTTTCGACGCAAGGAATCTTTCTTTCCCTTAAATAAGCATTGAATTTTCATTCTTTGAGAAGTTATAGTCGAAAAATCAATTTTACAAAAATTCAAAATCTACATAAAAATTTTAAAATTCAATATTTTGAAAAATCCTTCGGCATGTTTTGAGATATTGGTAGTGCCAATATACCCTATAAATTTCATCAAATTATCTACAACTGTATTTAAGTTAATAGGGCGACAAAAAATGGAGACGTCCATACACACACAAATCCACACACATACATACATCCGGACAATTGATTAGAATGTTGTATTAGGCATTTATCACGTGAGGAAAGTTTCATTAAATAGTTTTTTCTGAATCATGCACGCCAGGTCGAAAAACGTTGTTTGGAGTAAAACGCGTTTAAGGTTTTTGTTCTAAAATACAGGGTGATCTATTTTAATCTATAAGTATCTTCTAAAATACTTTATTTACGATAAAATGGTTTACACAAAAGTTGACCAGGATTGAGAGGGCCATTTAACTACACCATCAATTTTGACCTTTAGTTCAATTTTTAAGGTCAATTGCCTCAAACGCGCGCCAAATGCACGTTCGGCGCGATCGAGATGCTTACGTTGTTTTGCATTTTTCGACCTGTTCTCCATATTTAAAAGTTTACTGTTATAAGAGAATATTAACGAGATTAATTGTGTTTAAAATAAAAGGCTGCTGATAAAAAAATGATTTCTTCTAATTATTGTGACTCAAGAATGAACATGGTAGGAAATATCCGAAAGGGATGCCGAATGATCGAAAGCTGAGAAGTTATGATACGAAAAAGAGCTACAGCAGATAAGGCTTTTCGATCAAACCCCAGTATGGTAAAATTCGCATGACATGACAGAAGATTATGCTTAAATGTTATTCCGAGAAAGAAGTAGGTGAAATTTAGAAAAATGTTAAATTGAGGATGATAAAAGATTTACATGGAGCATTATAAATAAAAGATTCGTTTGCAATAAAGAGACGAAAAACGTCGCGATCGGAGCAACATCACAGTATGCTCGAGGCGGGGCTTTGACATTTCGGAAGGATACACCTCCGAGGAAATTAAAATCATGTTGTTGAAATGATGTTGCCAAAAAAGAAAAGAGAAACTCGCGAAAAATTTAAAATGGTAGGTGAAGAAATATAAGTATGAGCTGAAATATCTAATGAAGTAGACCTTTGTACAGTGTACCGTTGAGCGAAGAAGTTTCGCGAACGCTCGCAGCTGATGCTTCGAGTTGACGTTGTAAGAATCGAGCTCCTCGATGACGACGATAAAACCGAACGCTCTCCTCGGAATCTGCGAAAAAGATCCAAGGTCGTCATGAGTTCGCAAAAGATGTTTCCCTAAATAAGAATGTTGTAAAAGGTGAAGGAAATGGCTATTTAGATTATAAAAACGGCTGTCAGCGAAGCCCACTTTTCCTAATAAAAAGGAAGATAGAACTTAACCGGCAAGGTGATGAAAATTCAAAAGTGTTAAAATTGACAATACCAACATGATTGTCGAATACCTGAGAGATGCTCGTTAAGAAGAGAAAAAAATATAATTTTAATAATTGTCAACAAAAAGTCTCGTTAAGAAGAAAAATACATTTCAAAAAATGAAAATGGCCGAAAAAAGGGCTGGATTCCACAGAACAATGTAAATGAGAGCGAAAGGCGAGAGAACATGTCAAAGAATGTGACGAAATTATAAAAAAATTATCATAAAAGCATATAAAAAATTGGACGAAAAATTTACATAGTTTTGTTAAAAATGTTTATTTTGAAGAAAGTGGTTTGAAGATCCAAGCCGATGCTGAAAGGTCAAATTCAAATTCATCAAGGCGTCCCTCGATGACCGTTGAAGTCGGCATGGTGTAGAAAGACTCAAATTTGGCGTCCTTCCGAAATTGATAAAAATCTCCAAGAGAAGTGAACTGCTTGCCGGTAGTAAAGAAGATATGCTCAATGCTCTCAAAATGGTCCAGAAATCCAGGAAAAGAGATGTGGCACTTGGTGACAGGTGATAGAATTGCCAAAAGAATTGTGGACCGTAGACAACAATCTGTCACAATCTACACGATATTCGTCAATTCTGTTAATTCTATTAACGATGGAAAAAGAACATAGTGAAATAGTGGAGTTGATGATGAATCAATTGATGAATCGCGAGCTGGGTACTTGAAGTGGATTTTGGAGCATTAGTGGACTCGTCTAGATTTCGACACCTCAGTATGTGGTTTTTTAGATCAGAAAATTGCGTAAAGTTCTTTAGACGGAGTCACCAGTTATATGGAACGAATATTGTTCCCTATGTATATGTATATTTAAGTCCTAGTTTAGGTTAGGATTAGAAGTAAGTTACATCACAATTTAGTAACTGAATATTTATTATATGACAGACATGCGCATTGTACGCGCAGTCGTTAACACGTCTTAAACCTGCTACGGTCCGTCACCCAGTGTACAGAGCAATATGGCGTAGATAAGTAGAAGAAGTAGGGATGAGAGAACATCCACAGCGAACCGAAGTATCACAATAATAGAGAGGCAATTCTCTATTGAAAATGGTCATCACTGATTCCCTACACTGAGAGACGATTTGTGTAGCCAGTGTGCACGAGTCATGGTTGCTACGCAAAACGTGCCTGCTCGGAAAATCACAGTGACTGTGCAACTGGTGTATAGAAGCGTAGTAGCAGCACTCTCGAAGAGTTTAGCCATACATAAATACATAAAAAAAATATACATACAACATTGAATTCAAGAAAAATTTCAAATCCTTGAAAACGAGAAATTTGTCGAACATATTTTTCGAGTGCATAACTAAGCTATATATGTGTATATTATATGTCGAATTCAAATTATACTTTTTAGGGTTCTTATGTGATACTTTTCCGCATGGGAAGAATGTCTGATTCCTAAGTTTCTTTTATTGTTAAATTTTTTTTATTTTTCCAACCCTATTGTTCAGTCACAAGCGCATGTGGATTTGCGTCTGTCTATTATTCTACTCCATTACTGCCCTCTGTGTGCGTTCAATGCTACGTCTACTCATTGATGCTCTAATCTAAATTTCATTTAACAATCTGTCACAATCTACACGATATCCGTCAATTCTGTTAATTCTATTAACGATGGAAAAAGAACATAGTGAAATAGTGGAATTGATGATGAATCAATTGATGAATCGCGAGCCGGGTACGAATTAGACAGGGGTCTCACTTTTTCTTTTATGAGACCGATCGTTTTCTGTTTTTTGTATTTGAAATATTTTACGCCATTAGGCTTACTGCTCACTTCATGCGTAACCAGTCGTTAAGCACCAATCGTTACGCATGAAATTGGCTGAAATGCATGTTTTTTTTTAGAATAGGATACGACTTCTCTGCGCGAAAGTCAAAACCGAAATTGAGTTATATTATATGCTCAATATACAAAACAGGCCGTCTAAGATAATAACAGTGACCGCGTGGGAAAAAGATAAGGGTAGCTACGAAAATCCCAAGAGTAATAAAACCCGTTCGCGGCTGGTAAACATATATAAGATCGTCTTGTAATATTCGGTCGAGATTTATTGACGTCATATTCATTCATGTCATATTCGTGTTGGCTTCCTGCTAGAGAAATTCTCCCATTGGTCAATTTAATTCGATTTTGAATCGCGAGCCAGATTTCAGTCAATTGCAGAATATCTTTAGCAGGAATCAATATTTAGTTTCTTCCATCATGGAAGTCAAAATGTCCGCC
>UCOK01019760.1:2429-20262 GCA_900474325.1 Synergus umbraculus | reverse complement strand
AAATTGTTTTAGGGGCACCGAACACGTATAAATAGTGTTCAATAAGTTCATTTATAATAGATTCTGATGTCTCAGTTTTCATTGGCATTAATATTGTATACCTTGTTAATCTATCCTGTAAAGATAAAATATATTTATTTCCAGATAATGTTATTTGAAGTGGTCCAATTATATCAAGTGCTATTTTATCGTTTGGTTTTAGTGGTATATCTAGGAATGAGCCTGTTTGCTTTATTGGGATAAAGCGAATGGCTTTTTCTGCGTTTCCTTTTATTCTTTGAGCGATAATGAAGTCAAGTAATATGTTTGGTTGGGAACATCTCAATTTTGCTTTTTTTATACTTTTGATGAAGTTTTCCACTCCAATATCATCCTGTCCATTTAGGATGGTTATAGTGTCAAGAATATCTTTGGCTTTTAAGATTTCATCGTCGCTAGTATTATTTTCCTGGATCGTATGTCTCTCTCTTTCTTCTCTTAGTGTTTGATTTCTTTTGCGTCTGTTTTCTGCTGCTAGTCTTTTTTCTTGTTCTTCTTCAGTTTCATCCGCCGTAAGCATTCTATTGTCGGTTTCTACTTCCGCATGCATTCCAACTTTATTGGCTAATTTCGTAATTTCCTCTATCCTATTGTCGTTTTCTTGTCTTAGTGTGTTCTGCCCAAGAGCAAGTGCGTCGACTGTATTAATCAATTGTTGAATAAGTTGATCTATTGGAACAGTCGTAGAGGTAGAGGGTACGGGTGATGTTGACATGATAGTTATAGTAATGGAATCATTAGAGAGGAAAGAAGAATCGGTATCTGAGCTGTCCGTGGTGTATGCTCTCTGGTTACGGTATGCCAGTATGGGTCACCTGTTTGTGTAATGAGTTCTTTTCTTTTAGGTGTCGGGTGTAATGTTCGCGTAAAATGTTGGTCTTCTTTAGACCTTTAATACAGTGCAATGCACTACGTCGTGCTACAACAACGTGAGTGATTGCAAAGTAGCGAAATTATTATTCTTGACGATGGGCAGTGCTCTGGAGCACCAGGAGTATACCCAACGTGAAAACGTACAACAATTCTACCGTAAGCGAAACTTTCTGTGGTTTTGCTTTCGTCCCTGTTCAACGTGGGTAAAAGGCGATTTATTGTTGTGATGTTTTAAAAATTATTATATATTCTAATCCTAATTTAAGATTTCTGCTTACAATTAATTTCGTTGTCGCAGTCGTGGAGTTCCTTATTTCTGCTGACTGAACTTGATCCGGTTAGCTGACGTGTGGCACGTGGGATACTTCCTTCCGACTGATGAATTTGACTCGGTTTGCTGACGTATCGGCAAACTGTTGTAATTTTGTTGTTGCTAGGCGAGTTTAGGTGAATTGGAAAATTACCGTACTTCCTATGGTAGCATTAACTGCTATTAGCATGGGGAAACACGGCATGCTAGATCCAAATATCATTACAACAAACATCATAAAGGAAACCATAAGAGAACTTGAAATAAAGCATAAAACTAGATATCACTTCGAAGGATCCGAAACAAACTATCAAAGAATAATAGATTCAAGTGATATTACAATTACAACATTAAAAGATTCACTGGTTTACATCATCAAACTACCAATTTTAGACAATGAAGTTTTAACTATTGAAAGAATAATACCTATTCCTGTCCAACAAACAGACGGAACATTTAGGAGTATAACTACTAACCATGAATACTTATTAACAGGAAAGTACATCTATGTACCAATAGATAAAAATTCCTTAGCAAAGTGCAGAACCGTGGATAATATAAAAATTTGTAAAAGAGAACAACCTAATATGTTAACTCATCAACAAGAAACCTGTGACTCGACGTTAATAAATCCCCAATCAAAAGAAAAAAGTCAACTAATAACGTTTATCCTACAACAGAAAACATATATACCGGTTGCAAATGGTTTCATAGTTATATTTACACATCCTAAACAATTGGATAAGGTATGCAAAAAACTACAAATAGAAACACAAACTATACAACTGTGACGTTGCAGAATTCTGTAACGTCAAAAGATATAGTTAACAACCGGCACCGGAGACATTTATTATTTTGAATCGCGCTCGGTAATACGACTGTTGGAAAGGGAGTCCCGCTGCGTAAATCCAGATCACTCTCGAAACTAATTATTATGATTTCTGATTCTTTTGCATTGAGCGTATGTTCTAACATGTAAACCTCGAGCCATTCGAAACCATGGAAGGATGTCAAAATCTTAATAAAGGACCTGGATCTTATAGAAGGAAGGAAGGACGTAGCCGATTCGAATCCTGTCAGTACTCCCGCCAAACGCTAGAGTTCGCCACCTCTCGGGCAATGAATCTGCCACCTCAGGGACAATTGCGATGCGCGGAGCCCCGTACATCTAACAAATTCTCTATTTTCACATCTGGGGACTTGAAGGATGAGACTTTAGTCACAATGCGTCTCAAGCATCACAAGCGAACTCTCGAGAACACTTTGATGAATGCTTAGTCATTCAAAGAACACATATCGAACATTTCTAGGTGCAAGTATTGGGTGCAAAGTCGACTAACCATATTGGTGACTAGTGACAGGACAATATTCAACTACGTCACTAGTCACATGACATCGATGGCTGTCGTGATTGGCTGGAATCAACCGAATTTCCATGATGGTGGCCTGCTGATTTCCGTCCACCTGTCAATGAACTTCCGCCTTCATGTTCCTTCTTCACTCTCTTTCCAAAAGTCTCAGGGGCTAGAAGCCATAGCTTTCGCTAAAGTTATAATCGAAGCCGAGTGGCCATATTTAATAAGAACTAAGTTAAATTGATTTTCCGTCGATCATGGCAGAGGTACAGTGAAGTTTGTGTTCTGGCAAGCGAGATAAAGTGCAGATTTTAATGATTTGTGAACTTTCCATAGACCACTTTATTCCGCTTCGCCATTTTTCTTTTCATGATTTCATTTGGAATTTATTGTTTGATCTCGGGAGTGCTCGCATTTAATATCGTTTCATCTGTCTTGTTTTCGAGATATTCAGTCATTTAACTTAATTTATCGGTTCCGTATTGAACTTAATATCATTTTAGCGATATTCGGTAAGGTTGTAACGTTACGTAACATGCCTACCGGATAGTCGTCCATCATTTGATAATTTACTTTCGATTCAATTTTCTATTTAAATTCTCTGAGTGAACAATGTATTAGTGCAAACTAGATTTTGTTACATGTGTTATGAACTAATTTATTTCGAGTTCCGATTATTTAATTATCGACTTGCATATTATCAATTTAACTATCAGATCTCCGGTTATGTAACCTTTTATTTTGATTCTCGAATATTTCTTTTGCCAAATGTATTTAATTGCTTCTCACGAGAAATTGTTGTCTCCAATTATTCCGTTGTGCCCTTCGTACCTATGACCTTGAGATTAAGCTAGCTATTCTATTTATAGGATTTTCAGGTTAAATTGGAAAAGATGGGATTCGTCGTTGTCTGTGTTGAAACACATCCAACTGGCGCCTTATAAATTCGAATTCCAGTTTGATTTAAGGGGTTAGGTGGGTTTGGAAATTTCAAAAAATCGATTTTTTTGTCTTATTAAATAGTACAGTATGTTTAGAATATTCTCCTAAAATTTCAAATCGATCCGAGTAAAATTCTAAGAGATAGACCCTTCGGAAGTTCCGCCCGTCAGGCCAGGTCAGTGCAGTGCTTCCCAGGTATACGGGAGCAGCTGCGACGATTTTATTATAAATAAAAAAGAATGCATAGGACATGTGCAGAAGAGGATGGGCAAGCGCTTACGTGATTTGGTCAATAAAAATGTTGAGGAAACAAAAACCAAGACCGGTAAAACAATTAGAAAAAAAACTCTATCTGGCAAAGGCAAACTTACTGGCAAATTGATTGATAAGTTAACAGATTATTATGGCCTAGCTATAAGAAGAAACTGCTTTTCGGTGCAAAATATGAGAGACGCTATATGGGCAATTTATTTTCATTATATCTCCACTGACAAAAATCCACAGCACGATAAATGTCCAAAGGACCCTAACTCATGGTGCACTTGGCAGTGTGCTTCAGCAATGAACACTCTTTCATCATACAAACACGACTACGATCCATTACCAAGGGTAGTTTCATCAGCTATCAAGCCTATTTATGAAGAACTTAGCAAAGAAGAGCTCTTGAAGAGGTGTGTTGGTGGCTTCACGCAAAACAATAATGAAAGTTTGAACCAGTTAATTTGGAAAATTACACCAAAAATACTTCCTGCTGGTTCAAAAATAGTAAAGATTGCTGCATTTATCGCTGCTGGCACTTTCAACGAAGAATTCTCAGTTTTGTTGCGTTTTATGCATGGCCTGGACTTGAAACTTGGCCGAAACAGCCACGAGTATGCCCGAAAAGAAGATGAGAACCGCATACTCATTGCCGAAAAGAAAGCTGACGCTACGACTCGCGAAGGAAGAATTCGTCACAGACAAGAACAAAAGGATGCCTTGGATATTGCTGCAGCAGCAAGTACTTTGATTTATAGTGCCGAAATCTGTTACGTACGATGTTTTCAAAATATAATCTCTGCTTTTGTATTTATTTATCGCAAGTCCTAGTAGAATTATTTGAATCTTAAGTACGGTGGAGGTTTTACAAACTGCCAAGTTCGATTGCTCGAACTTGTTTAAATTATTGGGATCGTGTGTCACTACTCTCGACCTGAGAGTGTTGTCTCGTGTGTAGCTAGAAAAGAGGGAAGAAAAAGGGACCTTTTTCAGATTATCACCAAGAAACAATGCTCAAGATTTCAAATGAACTTTTCACAATTTTATTTAGGAGAATTCGCAACATTGTATGGGCGATACACGTAAAACTATGCATATTTATCAATGGTGTTTATTCTTAACCTTTTCGCTTAATCATAACATTGTTTGTAACCTGAGGAATTGGAAACGATACAGTTTTTCCTACCTTAGTCTTCGTATCTTTGTAGTCTTAAATTCCTACCAGCTGGAAGGGACGGAGGATCAATTTTCACGCACACACTTCACATTGACCGTCAGTCTCTTCTATCTGGGCTAAATTTACAATTTTTGCATTCGTTGTTTAAAAAGTAAAACAACTCTAGTCTTTGTTGTCCATATACACACTTGCACATGGGTTCTCTTTTGATGCACTCGACTCGCGTTTTGTAACAACGGATTATAAGGGTGAAATGCTTCGAACAAAAAGGAGGGAATGCGTTTAAATTCTACTCTTTTAATCACCTATATAGCTCGTTGGTTCAAATTTGAGTCTTTAAAATTAATTCCCTTGCTCGTTTTGAGCTGCGATCACTGGAATTAATTTCTTTTCTTTCTCTGATTACCAAACTAGATTTCCAGAATGGTTTTAGGACGTTGGTTCGTAAACGGAAGGAAATGGATTTAAATTATCCTTTTGTTTGCCCCAACTTATCCCTTGAGAGCGTAAAATAAATAATTGAAGGATTTCAATTAATTATTTTAAAAGGAAATAATCCTTTCTTCGCCTGGTACAATTCGAAAAAGGCAAAACAAGGGAGGGTGCTTTTAAATCCTCACTTGTACCCTGTTGCGAACTGATTTTATTCCGTCGGGGGGACAGTTTTATTTACGTCCGCCCAACCTGGTACACTTCGCACACACACACACGAGCTCTCTTTACGTTTATCCGGGACAAGATCTTATCAAAATGATAGGCTACTTTTAAAACTCTAACTTTTGACTTCTTGTTTAATTTCCGGAAGATCGACTCGAGGGATTTTACGGATTCCCAGCTGTCCCGAACCGCGGACGGGCTGTTAGAAATTTTCCTTGCGATTTTGGTAAAATTTCTTAGAGGTCTTAATCCGATTAAGATCCTCGTTAAACTGCGTTTTAGGTTTTTGATTAATTTGGTTTTAAGGAATGGGACAGAGTGGAAATGGTGGGAATCTTGCATAGTAACTGTTCTTTGATTGGTTAGGGCAATTGGCATGATTTTCAGAGGCCGTCGACACCTTGCTAATTTTTGCTAAAATAGCAAAAATACATGTGGCGTGATTTCTTGTGTCTTGTTCTTGAGAACGGACAGGATATTGGCCAACTAGGAATTTGCTGAGTGGCTTAGTGTCACTTGCATTTTTAATATAACTTTGATTTTATATCTTCAATTTGCAATAGTTGCTGGTGTTAGGTTTTCATCTCCGAATTGAGCTTTTATTAAACTAACCCTTTGTAAATTTTTAGAACATTAATCCTAGGCCATATTTTAAATTTGAAGAATTTTGGGGCATTTCTGTGGTTACTATGCTGTTTTCTGCTAGAGGGTGGGTTTATGATGGAAAAGGGGGTAGGATGAACGGATGGAGAACGCATGACCTTGGAGCGCCGCGCTGCTTGTATCATAGCAGCCACCGCTGCGTATTGGTGTGGAGCGCTTCGCATGTGTGTGGGCGCAAGAGCCAGCTTTTTATACTCATTCTCTCTTTCTTGCACATCCTTGTAATTCCATGTGCATATACTTATATTTATCACGATCCCTCTTTATGTTTTCGTTATCTTATTTTAACATTCCCTTAATACATTATTAGGTCCTCATTTAATGCTATCTTATTTTAATTAGTTCTATTAATTTCTGATTTTTAATTTGTTTCAAGATTCGTGGCGAGTTGGATCGCTCATGCATTGTTGCAATACTCAGCTCGTATTTGATATCATCGGTTTCATGTTACCGAGTCAATGCCTTATTTTACAGACTTATGAATTTTTTTAGGAAAATCAAAACGTGCAAGAATCGATGATTCTATGTAAGTTAAAAAAAAAATTTTTTTGCATGTAATTTCAACTTAAAACTTTAAACGCGTTTTTCTCAAAACTCAGTTTTTGAAGTCGGTGGACACGATTTCTCGAAAAGTTATGAAGCGATTTTGTTCAAATTTGGCACACATCTTTGAAATAACATTATCTAGTTAGTGAACGAAGGATTTTTTTTAATTTTTATTACAACTAATTTTTTCTAGCCAATACATGGCGAAAATTTGACTAAAAAATGTTACATGTTAAATGTTTTTTTGTTACAAAGTCTGTCAAAACTTCAAATTAAAATTTTTTTTTTCCTTCGTTCATTAACGAGATTTATCCATGTACTAACGAAATATTTTTGGTTTTTTGATTTCAGATGAACCAGTAATGAATAATGATGTCCACGGAAAAAGAATTTTTTTGGAGACGTCAAGGGAGATGAGGTACCAATGGCTGAGTTTTCAGAATTTTTAAATGAAAATTTCACAAAATACTGTTGAAACATGTACCTTTGATATGCTGAATTATTTAAAAAAAAAATATGATTGTATATATTTAAAAAAAATGGTAAAAATACCCTACTTTTCAGCCTCTGAAACCCACCTAACCCCTTAATGAACAGATTTGATGTTTTGCTGTCTTTCCGCATTTAATTAGATTGTGAAACGTAGTTTTGCGTTTACGAGACAGAACGCGTTACAGTACCAATAGATAAAAATTCCTTAGCGAAGTGCAGAACCGTGGATAATATAAAAATTTGTAAAAGAGAACAACCTAATATGTTAACTCATCAACAAGAAACCTGTGACTCGACGTTAATAAATCCCCAATCAAAAGAAAAAAGTCAACTAATAACGTTTATCCTACAACAGGAAACGTATATACCGGTTACAAATGGTTTCATAGTTATATTTACACATCCTAAGCAATTGGATAAGGTATGCGAAAAACTACAATTAGAAACACAAACTATACAACCAGGAGTCTATAAAATCACTGGAGATAACTGTAGGATCATGACAGACAATGTGTCGGGTGGATGCACCCACACATGTTGTAACCTACAATCCGTCGATACAGCCTCAAATAGATCTGCTTACAAAAGTCAAACGTGTTAATGTTAAATAAATGAGTTTAAGGGACTAAACTTAGTTTAAGGAGAGGGCTGTAATATAGAATTAAACTTTATTAGTATATTTCCCTCTCCTCAATATATTGGGTCTGTATAATGTAGAGCGTCAGGCTCGCTCATCAGTTCTTACCTGGTAATTAAAGCGACGTGATATCACGAGTGATCATTTCAAAATAAAAAAAAAATTGTTTTCATAAAGTATTACATGTCCAATGAGGTTATTAATTAGGTGTTTACGAGTAAGATTTATATGATTGTACCTTATTGTAAGATCTGTGATATAACTTGATTATTACAAAACTAAAAACACAATCTCGCTGCTATAGAAAAAATCTAAAAGTTATCATAGTTTATTTTTTGTAAAGATTTATGATGGATCAGATATTGTTTAATTTTGTTCATTCCGAACGCTTTGTTTTGCTTCGTATGCATTATCATCATTGTTATTAGTTATAAGATTTGCATTTTTTACTTACCTTGTGTAATTTGATGTAAAAATATTATGAAATATAACTGAAGAAGTTTTGACAATTCTTACAAGAGTTTTAATTCGTCTAATAATTGCGGTTATGAAGGTTTACATATAAGAATATTCCTTTCTTCTACACATTCTTCGTGCGGGATTTTATTTAGTTTCGTTTAATTCAATATAAGACAATAGGGTACTGGCGTACGTCTAATTGAAGAATTGAATGGAAGTTTTCTATACAGGAAACTGTGTAGAAAAAAATGAAAAAAAAAACTGCAAATGATCCTGCATAGGTCTTCGTACAGGAACCGATGCAGGGTCTTTTGTACAGAGCAAGGGTAGAGGATCCTGCAAAGGTTCCCACACAGGAAACTGTCTAGAAATATTTAACAGAACGAAATTGTACAGGAACCTTCAGGGGTTCTTATACAGAAATCTATATAAAGGAGTACTTTATATTTAGTAAATTTCACAGTTTCCTGTGTAGGAACCTTTTCAGATTCCTCAACCCTTAATTCTGCACAAAAGATCCTGCATGGGTTCCTGTACGAAGATATTTTCATCCGTCGGATGTCGCTGTATTTCTTTCTCGCAAGTGGTCATACATTCTACTGTTTGGTATATAAGAACAATTCAAATCTATACTCTCAGCGTCGTTTGCGTATGATTAGTATAGCGATATAGTTTTATATGCGTGTATTAGTTATAGTAATAGGTTTATGTATTTATGTATGTTTATAAATTGTGTACTATATAGATTGGCTTCATAAGTTAATAGCATTAACATTGTATATAAAATCATGTATAAGAACCTCTGAAGGTTCCTGCACAGTTTCGTTCTTGTTAGTTATTCCTACAGTTCCCTATGAAGGATCTTTTGCAGTTTCATTTTCGATTGTTTTATTCTCAGTTTCCTATAAAGGATCCTGTAAAATTAACTAAATATAAATGCAACTGAGAATAAAACAATCGTAAAGGAAACTGCAAAGGATCCTTCATAGGTCTTCGTACAGGAACCTATATATGTTCTTTTGTGCAGAATAAGGGTTGATTGAGGATCCTGCATAGGTAAGTAGAAATAACTACCCAAGTGCGAATTGCCGGAGCTGAACACACGGCCCAGACTTGGTCCAATTACGGCAGCCGAAGATCGGCTAACATTATTGGGCCAATTTCGGCATTTTAATCGGTCCAGTGTTGGCCCGAGTACTGGTATTTTAAATTTGCCAAGCTTTCCCCGAAGCTTGGCCCAGGAATGGCACTTTACTGGGCCGAAAGTTAGTATTACTCCGGCAAATCATGTCGGAAGTAGAAAAGCCAGAGTCTGGCCCAGCAATGGCACTTTACTGGGCCGAAAGTCTGTATATTATTCCGACAAACCATGTTGGAGGATAACAAGCCAGAGTTCGTCCCAGTAACAGACCATCAAATAGCAGAAAGTCGGAAAAAATTTTTATTCTGTCAATAAAATATATTCTTCTATATCAATAAATACTACGGTTTTACGTTTTATAAAAGTTAAAATTAAAAATATGAAACATCTAATATATATATACATACATATTTTATTCATTGTTGACGCAAAAGCTTTTTTTAATGAAATTATTTTGAAATAATTTATTATTTGTGTATGGTTGAGTGTATCGTGAAAAAAATTTTGGGACACCAACTCATGAGTTAGGGTAATGGTTTAGGTTCTTGACTTCCATCCGATAGGTTGAAAGTTTATTTGTTATATAAGCGTTAAAATTTACAAATAACAATTAGTTATAAGTATATCCATAGTATATGCTCGAATAAATCATGTTCCTAATTAATAAAATTTATTATTTTTATTTTTTATTATAATTTCTAACTTCGGGCCAACACTGGCAGCCAGCGTTGGGCCGATAATGGCAGCCAAGCCTTGGCTGCCAAGTGTAGGACATAGTTATCATTCCGTCATTGGCGCGGTAATGGCAGCCGAGTTTCGGCAAAATTTTTGCCGACGCTGGGCCAATGCTGGGCCGTATGTGATTTCGCACTTGGGTAACAGAACGAAACTGTGCAGGAACCTTCAGGAAACTTTGTGAATAATAATCGTAAAGGAAACTGCATAGGAATCTTGTTAGAATCCTGTACAGGATCGCTGACTCCTGGTTCCTTGAGGAGGCATACATAAAATCCTTCATTTGAACCCTCATAAGAACATTTACAGGTTCCTGTACAGGAAACCATACAGGAACCTATACAGGAATTTTCAACCGGGTTGACAGAAGGTGACTATCATTTCTATGGTTTTAACGGAAGCTGAATCCGAATCTGCAATCTGTTTGATTCCATCATGTCTGCATCAAGGTCAATTCAAGGTCAAATTTTCAAAATATGAAAAAAGTGAATTTTTGACTTCAAATTCTGAAAGAGCGGGAAATTCTACGTCCAGGTGTGGTATTCATTTTTATTTTTTATGATGATCTTAAAGGTCATTTCTAGGTCAATTTAAGTTAGTAATTTATTAATTTAAGTTCGAATGACGATTGCAAAAATACGAAAATGTGTCTTGGTGGAACTTGACTACAGTTTTCATAAGTTTTGATGGTCGCTGAGTCCATTAGATCGCAGCACGTCAGGGTCAAGGACATTTGAAGGTCTAGTTGAGGTCAATCAAATCGTTTGAGAGGCGATGACTAGTATTTCTATGATTTTGAGGGTCGCTATATCTGGATACGGTCTCAGAATTGCCCCAAACCTGTCACCCCGATCACAAATGATATGTGCATAGTTTGTGAAACTTCTGTCTAGTCACATATATCGAATCAGCCGTGCATTACCTTCATAGAGATGGAGGTACTCCAAGATGCAAACAGCGTTTCGTGATATTGCAAAAATTCACACTTTTCTTCGTTTGTAGCGAACCCTTTTGTCCTTAAAAGATCTATGTAACGCATTTCTCTTTCTCTTTTGCGTCTTCATCTCGGTGTCCCTCTTAAGCATCCAAGAAAAATCTGCCATCATGTTTACCTCCCACTTTCCTTGATAGATGACAACGAATAAAATGAATATTTACCTGATAATATTAAGCACAAGACCCCATGAACGTTCAACCAACACGAGTTGAATGATCTCATAAGAGATTTAGGATTGCCCAAAGATGAAGCTGAGTATTTAGTCGCAGCATTAAAAAAGAAAAACTTGTTGTCAGCCGGGACTAAAGCTTGTGCTTATCGGAAAAGGGAAGAGAAGTTTCGGGAATTCTTTCACAACGATGAAGAAAATTCGCTATCATTTTGTACAGATGTGAGAGGGTTGATGAATGACTTGAAACCTAACATTTATGAGGCTGAAGAGTAGAAATTATTTCTGATTTTCATCTCTAGTTATTATACTATTAAAATCAGAAATCCATTTTACATCGTTTTCAGCAAATTAAATGTACGTATTAAAAAAACTTATGGTTAGTTTAATAATAAATGTTCCATGATTATTATTAGTTACAAATAAAGAATTACATGTAGATAAATTTATTTATTGGAATTTATTTAAACAATTATTCATTAATTAATATATGTTAATCAACATTTCAGTATGTACACATTAATTTTTTAATAACAAAAATTTTCGTGAAAAAAATTTCTTTTAAACAAATGGAATTTGTTTAAATATTTGAAAATTAAATAACTAATGTTTTATCAATATACCATTAGACCAATAGCAAAAATTTTTATGATAAAAAACGAAATTTTCAAAAAATAAAACATTAAACAAATGATATTTGTTTAAATAATTAAAGGTTTATTAAACAATGTTAATAAATATTTCAATAGATTAATACTAATAATAATTATTAAGAAAAACAACGAGGATAAAGTGCTCAGAACGTCAATTTCATGAAAAATGGTAATTTTAGCTTTTAAGGGTAGTTTTTAAGGCCCCCTGGGGGTGTGTTAGGGGTGCAAAACCCATATGTGTGATACATGAAATTCTTTGGTGGATAGTTCTCTATAAGTTTCTATAATCTCCCGTCACATATTCCTAAACCCTGAAAAATTATTCCAAAAATTCCAAAAAGTGATTTTTCCCCATGCAATTTACATGGGAAACTTCAAGTCAAATCCGGCACGTGTTTTAATCAAATTAAAAAAAAAATAAAAAAATAGGGACTTTCTTTTTTCGGATTTAGAAACGAATTGGGGGGTTCGAGACTCTGTAGAAAAAAAAAGCGTTTTTGGACTACCCTAGTGTGTAATAATGATGCCATCTTGTCTTCCCTGCTGGAAGTAAAGAAATAGAAATCCTATCCCTTTCTATCTCCTTCTATCTCTCAGATAGAAAGAGATAAAGATTGCTTATCCCTTTCTATCTCTCGCCTATCCCCGCTATCTCTTTTTAACTCCGTATTAATCCAAATCCACGCTTATCTCTTTGAATCTCCTCTTCTCTACTCCTTTCTATCTCTTTTCTATCTCCAACTATATTTTTCTATCTCTTGTTTATCTTTACCTATCTCTTTCTATCTCTTGTCTATCTACACCTATATCTTTCTATCTTCTTGTCAATACTAATTCGCTTTTATCTCTTTTAAACTTCAGTTATGTAACCCTTTCTATCTCCATTTCAATCCACATTCACTCTTATCACTTTAAATCTCCTCTTTTCTATTCCTTATTTTTATCTCTTGCTTATCTACATCCACGCCTCTCTTTCAATCCACACTTATCTACCTCTTTCAATCTATTATCTATCTGCTTTTCAATCAAACTTTGCTCTATTTCTTTGAATCCGCACTTCTCTATCTCTATTTATCTCTCCCCTATTACAGTCTATCTCTTCCTCTCTACTTGTTACTCTTATCTATTTCAATCCTCTCTTCTCTATTTCTTCGTATCTTTTACCTATTCTTGTCTATCCCTTTCTATTTCTTTGTCAAACCAATTCTTTCCTATCTCTTTCAATCCCAAGTTCTCTATTCTTTTCTATCTGATGCCTATTCTTGTCAATACCTTTCTATCATCTTGTCAATCAAAATTCGCTTCTATCTCTTTTAATCCCCACTTTTCTATTCCTTACAAACTCTCGCCGAACCCTATCTATTTGTTTCTACCTCCTTATAAATCTAAATTCACTCCTAT
The DNA here is from genome assembly GCA_900474325.1 of Synergus umbraculus. NCBI lineage: Eukaryota > Metazoa > Arthropoda > Insecta > Hymenoptera > Cynipidae > Synergus > Synergus umbraculus. The sequence goes on along the minus strand of UCOK01019760.1, from coordinate 6,758 downwards.
GTATTTCAATCCCTTAATTTCTATCCCAACCTAGTCCTAAATATATCTCTTTCAATGTCTTCTTATCAGTCTCAGCTTACCTTTTTTCTATTCAAACCCATCTTTGTCTATTTAATTTCGGTTCAAATATTTAATTTAAAAAACTATTTATTATTTGTAATTATTTGAGGGCACATGGGAGGCGTGACCATAGCCATATGAAAATATCAATAATTTTTGAAATAATGAATATTTTAAAAAATTTCTTGGGTCTATTTTAAAGATAAATTTCTATACAATCTGATAAACAAAATTATTTCTCTGCATTGTACAAGGGTTAGAAATGAGGAGATTAAAAGAAAGAGATTATATCGTGATTATGATGACTGACAAGAAGATAGAAAAAGATAGGGATTGATAAACATAAGTGATAGACAGGGATAGAGCTAGATTGGATGAGTGATATTGGTTATTACAACATAACTTTTAAATCTTTCGTTAGCTCAGTGGACTAAGCGCCATTGGCTGATTTTTTTCGATTTTTAACCACGCGCCACATTACAGCCAATGGCAGAATTTCTCCAGTGGGAAGCCATCACACGCTGTGCGCGCAGGGAGCCAACTTTGAGAGCACTGATCGTAGGGATAAAAAGGGATAAAAATTTCTAGCATAGGAAGATAGATTTAGGGATAAAAAGAAGTTAAAATTTTTTTCTGCGTAGAGATAGACTGAGAGATAGAAATAGATAGATATTACACAGCTTTGCTCTGTGTATCTAAAGAAGTTTTACACCTTTTATATGTTCATTAGTTGAATAAACATATTTAAAACTAACAAAAATACTAAAAGTTATATAATGTTTTTTCAATGGATAATTCAATCGATAATTAACAAGATTCGTGGTTTTTTGCACTGCATTTCTTCTTTTTGTAAAATAAAATTTTATTTTTCTATCTTAGGAGTTTTAAAGCAAGTCTTGTAAAAATGCGTCGCTAGAGCATCGGTTAGAGAGGCTTACGAGTACGGTAATCAGTTACTTTTGGAAGAGACGAATAAATTATTTTAGAAGAAAAATAAACTAAAGAAAAGGGTAGGTTCTCCCACATGGATATCGGTTAACTACTGTATAGATACCACTTTTCTCCAAATGCCAGCAAAACAGATCTTATTCTTGAAGAATTAAGACGACATGATCAAAACGTAAGTGTAACGTTGTGGATTTTTACCACGTTGTTAATCCTCTTCCCAGACTAAATTAAATAAACGGAACTAAAACAGAACAGCCAGTAGGAACTCAATTAGATATAGGTGTATGGATGCTAGTGTGGATGTGTGAGAGTCGAATAGAATTGAAAATAGAATTAATTAGTTTTAAGTATGATCATATTATTGCCGTAACTTTATTTTGTATTTGCCGCTTACCTTGTTTCCGAAGAACACAGACCTAACAATCTGCAACTATTTAAATGTTTAGAGAGGAGTTACTTGCCGTCTGAGATGTGTCACTTGCCTATACTTTATATTTTTAATCACTCTCCCATACAATAGATGTTAAAAAATTTCAATAGTGCAAAGCTTCCACATCTCACATCTGAGTATGAAAAGATACATGAGCTGTCAAAATACGTGGACGCAGCCATAATGGCTAGCGCTAGCTCCGTTACGCAAGATACGTAACTGCGACTGCGCGCTCAGACGGACAACGCCTAGAACACTCAGTTCTGTGCTGGCTGTTCACGTGTGAACTTTTTCACGTAATTTGCGGGAAGAATCCTAATAGATTTGCAGAGTGCAAAACTGCTTTAAAACTTTTCTTGGATGACCAAGCTTGTGCCTTTTCTCCTTTGATTGGATTACTTGGTACTTCTGGTCTTCGGAAAGTAAGGTAGGCGCCAGCAAATAGCGTTTCTCCCATGTAAATTACTCTATTTCGCGTATTTCGAGTCCATTAAAATTTTAGGGAGTTATATAACACTCAGCTAACGCCCATATGATGGCATTGCATAGTTTGGCAAGCGAGTGGTAGAGTTATTAGTTTCTTCTTTTTCGAGTATGTTTTGAGCATTAAATTTGAAAATTGTATTTCGCCGATACTAATTTAAAAGGATGATTAGTGAGACGCCATAATAATTTAAGAATTCTGGTTCCAAGTCAGATCTCAGAATTTAATTTTCTTGATATGTAGAACGAATAAGTTTCAAGTTCCTGAGATTATAATCTTTATCAGAGTTTATATAAGGCTATATTTAGATAGAGTGATTGAGTTACTTGAATGTAAATACATTCAAGGTTATGAACCATTGTGAGGACAATCTAACATCGCTTATAGTGAATATTTTCGATGCCTGTCAAATTTCAAACTAAGAATTATTCAAACTGCATTAACCTTTTCTTTTGTTTCTCATCTCATTCATAAAATTTAAACATTGTACACTATTTCACCTCATATCTTTTTTAATAAATTCTGGTCTTTCTTTCTTTTAAATTTCATCATGTTGAGTTTGATTTGTCTCTGCGCCCCCACGAAATCCCTCTCCATCTGAGCTAGAATGGAAGGCTAAAGTTTATTTGTTAAAGTTAAAATTTGAGATTTAAAAAGAATAAATCTAGCGGTATCAAGAGATACCTGGCGCCCTAACTGGCTTTAAAAATTTTGTGCTTATTTAGAAAAATTTTGTTGGGCATTATATTTTGGCGGCACTCAGAGGCCGAAAGTCCCTATAGGCTGAGACTGTCGTTATATAAGTTACTTTCTACTTCATTCGTCAGAAGTTGGCAGAATGTTGGCCTAACTTTTTGAAAGTAACTCGTATTTATAATTTTTTTGTATCATTATAATTCTTTTAAATTATTTAAAATGTCTTCAAATCTCATAAAATCTGTTTAAAATTCTGAAACTATCTTTAATTCCTTTAAAAATCACTTAAATTCTAAAATATAAGATACTTAAAAAAAATTTATAATTACTTGACTTTTTTGCTTATCTATTTATTTTAATACCAGAATCCTTGTTTTTATTTGCAATTATGAACGAAGTTTAAAATACTAAAAATTATATAATATTTTTTCAATGGATAATTCAATCGATAATTAACAAGATTCGTGGTTTTTTTCACTGCATTTCTTCTTTTTGTAAAATAAAATTATATTTTTATATCTTAGGAGTTTTAAAGCAAGTCTTGTAAAAATGCGTCGTTGGAGCATCGGTGAGAGAGGCTGACGCGTACGGAAATCAGTTATCGATTATCGGATATCATTTATCGGTCAACAACTGTACAGATGCCACTTTTCTCCAATTGTCAGCGAAACAGATCTTATTCTTAAAGAATTAAGACGACATTGTCAAAATGTAAGTTATTTTCTAGTTCATTCGTGAAAAGTTGGCAGAATGTAGGCTGCACATGATGACAACAGAATTTTCATCGGTAACTATGTGATTGTATCGTTTGTGATAAATTGTGATAGCAATTTCTATGCCAAAAATTAGTATTACGAGATTCTAATAGCATAATGGATTTATGGTAGTCAGACACATTATGTTTAATGGACATAGGAAATTAGCTTTATTTAAATAGTTTAGACTTTGTCACTCACATAAGTTACGTATCAGATTGTTTTCAATCAACACAGAAAACTACCGTTTTTTAAATACTTCGGAATTTGTCAATCGCATCAATCAAAATGGAAAGTACAATCGTGAGATTGAAATATTCATGCAAATTCCCAAAATGCAGTAGCAAATATTATAACCGGGTAAATGATACTCCTTATGTGCATAAACGGTTTCATAAATTTTCAAAAAATAAAAACTTAAGGGAAAAGTGGAAGCAAGTTTGTAACGTAGATAATGAATTGAACGTTGATAATATGCACGTTTGTTCTGATCATTTTAATGAAAGTCAATACAGAGATCGCTCTTTTAAAGGTGGTGCCACAATGCTTCCTAAGCTTTGCCTAAGCTTCGTAGTTCGTACGTTCCGTTCGTTCGGCGCGTACGTTCTGACGTCACGAACGTACTGCTACCAACTGTCGCTGTTTCGTTCGTTGGTTCACGTTCCAGCGTTTCAGCGTTCATTTCTCATTGCTATAGCAACGAATATCCATGTGTGATCGGTTTTGTTTTTCGGTTTTGATTTTCTGTTTTGTTTTTCGTTTTTGATTTTCGGTTTTGTTTTTCGTTATTGATTTTCGGTTTTGTTTTACGTTGTTGATTTACGTTGTTGATTTTCGGTTGTTACTTTTTGTTTATTGTTATTGAAATCACGAAAGATGATAGACTACTTGGTTTTTTTTTCGCTTTATATTCAGTACGTCCAGCTTGTCAGGATCTATCTTGAATATAAGCGAAG
>UCOK01019756.1:0-34897 GCA_900474325.1 Synergus umbraculus | reverse complement strand
AATTATTTTTGATTTTTAAAGGATTTTATGAGGTCTTTGTTTCCAAGAATTTTTATTTACAAATTTTAATGTATTTTAATTTGAAGTGATTTCGTGGAATTTTAAGATGGTTTTATGAATTTCAATGAATTTTAAGTGATTTTGGAGAAATTTCAATAGTATTATTATTGAAAATTTGTACGCATTTTTAATACTTTTTTGTCATGGAAATTTGTCTGAAAGTCAGGGAAAAGTCAGGGAAATTGAATAATTGAATCTTGTGGCCACCCTGTATAACTATTTATATATTTATACTTTTGAGTGGCTCTGTAGTGATGTAAGTACATAAGAGAAAAGAGATAGTAAGGGAGGAATACAAAAGTGTTGCACCCCTTTGGTAATGGATGTCGAATTTACGCCTGGCCTGAATTCCAAATGGATCCTTTGCAACAATACAGCACCCTAGCTTAGCTACTCAGTTACAATTCTCACGAGTCTCCATCTTGTCTTTCAATGACAGGGTGCATTGCTCCTGCGATGAGAAATTTCACGATTGTCTTCAACGATCTGAGGACGGGGTTGGCAGCGGAATAGGAATTCTTTACTTTAGCATTCTGGATACTAAGTGCTTCCGCAAAGATCATCCGATACGAAATTGTAAGCGATACTCTAGGTAATGCTCCCCATTTCATCAAATTTATGTTTTCATATTTCTCTCCTTTATACACTAAAAACTTGAAATAATTTATATCTTTGGAATTTTTCTACAATTTTTTTCTACAGGGTGGCCACATTTCTGGGAAGTCAGGAAAATTTCATAGGAAATTGAAAAAATTGAATCTTGTGGCCATCCTGAATTTTAAGAGAAATTCCTATCATGAGTGACATGAGAAAATGACGATAATTAAGACTTTAAGACTTTAAGACAGCGACTTTTAAAACGAAATGAATCATTTCCCAATGAGAAATGTGATATGTGAACTGAATTTGTCAACTTAGGGTCGATCTCTTCAAATTGAGATAATCTATAATAGTTTCGACTTATGGCAGCTATTAGTCACTCGAGTCGAATTCGAAGCGAGTTTATCTTGAAACATTAACGAGACAAGTAACAAGGGATCGGTCCTTGATCTCTTCGGGTCAGAATTAAAAGTACAAAATGCTTTCGGCAGATTTCCTAGGCGGTGTCTGGAGTACGAGCTAGACGAAGGCGGAGAAAAGATGTATCAATGGTTCGATGTGCCGCCCTTCTTCTTCAAAAGTTAAACCGCCATTTATCACGAGATGAATTTATTCTTCATCATTTGACCTGGGAACCTACAAAAGGAACCGCAAACGCCTCTTTTCTATATACTATGGAGTTTCAATATCTATACCATGTTTTTGAAATTTATTTGTAATTTTATTGTAATCCAGGAAAAGGAAAAACTGTTCTATTAAAAGTATAAAAGAATCTGTAACTCGACTTTTTATTGTACCAATCTATTGATCTATTCCGAAAAAATATATTTTAAAGGGTAATAATTTTAATCATTGCATTTTTTACAATCTAATCAAAGAATTGTGAACCTGAATTGTGTGACTTTTTATTAGTAGGATTTTGAAGGATTGAAAATAATTTTCTGATTTTCTATGAGATTTCAAAAGGATTTCTAAAGATTTCCAGAAGTTTTTTTTTGTAATTTTTAAAAGATTTCGGTTTATTTTGAGAGATTTTATATTTTGTAGTATTTTGAAGAATTTTAAAGGGTTTCTGGGAATTTTTGGAGATTCTCAGGAATTTTAAGGGATTTTAAACTTTATCGTGGAATTTTAAGGAATTTTAAACTTTATCGTAGAATTTTAAGGAATTTACAGATGTTTCTCGGAGTTTCTAAAAATTACAAGGAAGTTTAAAGGATTTCTAAAGATTTTCAGAGTTTTTTAAAATAATTTTAAAAATATTTCGTTATATTTTGAGAGAAATAAAATTTTGTAGTATTTTGAAGAATTTTACGGAGAATTTTTTGAGATTCTCAGGAATTTTAAGGGATTTTATACTTTATGTTAGAATTTTAAGGAATTTAAAGATGTTTCTAGGAGTTTCTAAAAATTACAAGAAAGTTTAAAGGATTTCTAAAGATTTCAGAAATTTTTTTTGTAATTTTTATAAGATCTCGTTATATTTTGAGAGATTTCAAATTTTGTAGTATTTTCAAGAATTTTAAGTGGTTTCTGGGAATTTTTCGAGATTTTCAGGAATTTTAAACTTTATCGTAGAATGTTAAGGAATTTACAGATGTTTCTCGGAGTTTCTAAAAACTACAAGGAAGTTTAAAGGATTTCTAAAGATTTCCAGAGTTTTTTAAAATAATTTTTAAAATATTTCGTTATATTTTGAGAGATATAAAATTGTGTAGTGTTTTGAAGAATTTTAAGTGGTTTCTGGGGATTTTTTGAGATTCTCAGGAATTTTAAGGAATTTTATGACGTTTCTAGGAGTTTCTAAAAACTACAATGAAGTTTAAAGGATTTCTAAAGATTTCCAGAATTTTTTAAAATAATTTTTAAAAGATTTCTTGATATTTTGAGAGACTTTACATTTTGTAGTATTTTGAAGAATTTTAAAGTGTATTTCAGTGAATTTCCTGAGATTCTCAGGAATTTTAAACTTTATCGTAGAATTTTAAGGAATTTTAAGACGTTTCTAGGAGTTTTTAAAAATTAAAAGGAAGTTTAAAGGATTTGTAAATATTTCCAGAAGCTTTTTTTTATAATTTTTAAAAGATTTCATTATATTTATATAATATAATTATTATAAATTTTGCAGTATTTTGAAGAATTTCGAGAAGAACTTTAAGGGGTTTCTGGGAATTTTTTGAGATGCTCATGAATTTTAAGTGATTTTAAACTTTATCGTAGAATTTAAAAAAATTCTAAGACGTTTCTAGGAGTTTCTAAAAATGACAAATAACTTTAAAAGATTTCCAAGATTTTCGTAAAATTTTAAAGAATTTCAAAAGATTGTGAAAAGTCAGGGAAATTGAAAATTCTCAATTTTCATTCCTCAAGAGGATCTGTGAGACGCAAAAGCTATAATCACATGAAAAACTAATTAAAGGGAAAGCTATTCAATCAACGTCAATTTAATTGCGCGAAGCGAGTTTAATTGTCCATTTTTCTTCTGTAGAACGCAAAGCTCTATTATTTTTTTTCTCGCATTCGTGTAATGTATATAAAACGGTGCAAACTCTATAAAGTTCATCCAATATTCCTTGCCATAAAACAGTATTTGCAAAACAGAATATGACGCTGCTGTCCGTTTTATCGCCTCCGCAGTAATAGCGAATTGAGCATTTAATGTCCACTTTGGAAATGGGAACAACCTACATATTGTGTCATTAAACTGATTATGCCATTTATTCCTAACCAATCGAACGATCCTATTATACGTATAATATATATGTAGAATGTATTTGTTTTGTTATATTTTCGCTCCATATATTGCAGTACATTTATTTATTATTCCTGGTTTTATGAAATATCCTGAAAAACGTCGAATCGGATTTTTTCTTTCTTCCTTTTTCTGCGCCGCTTTTTTTCCCAATGGCTTTATGACGCCGTTTTTATTAAGCTATAGTAGTTCAACATGAAAGTACAGAGAATCATGTGGCTCGCCAAAACGAAATTGGAGGATGTCCAATAATTTTGGAATGGGAGCTTTTACTGAGCTATAAATGATTTTTAGGTGCTGATCCCACTGTTGTGGTGTTCTTCTGTGTTGCCTCTTCAAATAAACAGTTTTAACGATTGTTAACATTTTGACAGATAGCTGTAGGACTTTATCAAAATTTCCGATTTGTGGAACGTAATTATTTTCAGTTTAAATTTCGTGGAAAAATCTATTGAATTCTGCAGAAATATCTGAAATCTTTGCAAATATCTGAAGTCATTTGAAGGCGCTTGAAAAAATTATTTACAATCACTTAAAATCCTTTATAATAATTTAAAATGTATCTAATTGAAAATTCATTGAAACCCTAGAAAATTCATTAAAATAACTTAAAAAGTTTTGAAACTGTTTTTTTTTCTTTACAAATCCATGAATTCTTTAAAACCACTGAAAATTATTCTATTTTTAAAAATTTTACAAAATCCTGAAATATCTTTGAGTTGTCAACCCCTCAATTAAATCTCTACTTTGAAAATTCGATCTTTAACAATTTGTAAGTGTTGAAAGTTGAGTGCTATCTTAATTGAAAACTTTTTAATTGGAAAACACCTGCATTTCGAAGTTTTCCAATTATTTAGAAGCACTGAAAATTTCAATTATGTCTACAAATTTCGAAGCGTTCAGATTTCCAAGTTTCAAAATTTTGTAGACAAATGATGTTAAAATAATTTAGAAAATGTATAAATTTAGCTAAACCTTGTACTTAAATGCTTTTACCCCAATTTTTTTCACATTAGTCATAGTAAATTAGGAATGACTTCGGATCTTGAAATCCGCCCAACTGACATTCGTGAAATTAAATTATGCAGATTAATAATAGAGCAGAAAAAAAATGAATAGTCTGTGAAATCTCTTAATGTTTCTCGTAATTAGAGCTAATTAACTTTGTATTTAAACATTTTCCTCTGTTTAAAAAGTTTAAGAAAAAATAAGCAGTACTGAAAAAAGTCGATATTAAATAAATCAAGATTAGTGTCAATTAAAAAACTTAACATGGTGCAAGAACATGTTTTAAATCATTTTGTTATTATATAAGAGGGAAATGACTAAAACTTTTCCAATTTTCAGTTTTATACAATTTCCATTTGAGGCTTTGTAATTTATTTTTTAAATTGAGGGCAAACGAGTTCTGGAACTTTTCCAATTTACATTTTCAGAGTTTTTATTTTATCATATGCTCTTATGTTAATCCGGATTATCTTTAATTATCTTTATATAGTAATAATATAGAGTAATATTTTGTTACATATTCTCTATTATGAGGTTTTTATCTCTTGTACAATTAAATGAAAAAAAATTTCGTGTTTTACTTTTAGATTTACATACTTGATGAATTAATTATTTTTATGTATGTTTATGGGTGAAAATGTGTTTGGAAGCCCAGAAGTAGGAGCCAAATCTCAAAGTTAGTTCATTAACCGTCGGCAAAAGCTCTTTGACTCTTTGACCTCAAACACTTGAATCCTCATCTCACTGGGACTCGACTTGTGAGTTACGTGCTTTTCAAGTGCACACTTGCGATTTGCCATGTAGAAATTTTAAGAGACCATATTCACCTTCTTCAATTTAAAGAGCATTATGATAACAAACAAGATGTCCTAATTAATCTGACAACATCATAAGTAGTCAGTATAGTCCTAATAAGTACTTTGAAAAAGTCTATAGATCAATTATTAATTAATTATTCAATATTTTAGGACGTTTCTAAGACTTTCTTAAAATTACAAGGAATTTTAAACGATTTCGAAATTGTAGTACTATTTTAAGGAATTTAAAAAGAAATCTTCTGTCCACCCTTTTTTAAATTATTTCTTTGATTAGCACAAATGATTTATAATTTTCTTTATTTTTCTCTTTGCAGATGTAGCGGCTTCGGTGGAAGTGCACTTTGAGAATAAGGATGGTGGTTTCTTTTTGAAACACACCCCGAGGCAATTCTATCCGGCGGCGTCGAGACCGGAAACGATGACGCCGATATCAACAGTGCCGGCGACGCCACCAGGGTCGGTCCTCTCCATTGACAAATTCACCGTCTTTCAAACCAGCGAGCCGGTTTCCATCAGAGCGTCCTATGGCCCTTTCAGCACAAAACAGACCGTTCCGGCTAGGTACATCGTTCCGGATCCTCTGGACAGCCTTCCGATACCCGATCCTCGGAAAGCTTCTAACAACTCGACCTCATCGTCGCTGACAATGAGTAGCGCTTTGCTAGATGCCCAGGAACTAGGTGCCAGGCATCTAGACATGTCTGCTCACTTGGTGAGCAACAGTGTCGCCAGGGACTCGCCAGTACTCAGGTAGAGTTTCAAAGTCTGATGGATTTCGAAATTTGGCTTAGATCCAGTGGAAACTCGATAGCTCTAGAGGATTTGATGAAGTTTCATTTTCAGTCTCTCGAAACCTTTTAAAATTTTTAATTAAAGGCGGTGGAGCCACGTTATAATCTAAAAATTTGATTTCCTCATTTTTACTTTAAAAATATTGAAATTGGAATTTTTTCCCTTGGTAGGATTAATTAATTTCTGACTGGAATTATGTCCACAGAGCGAAAAAATATCTAATTTAGTTTTTAAGTAAAATGAAAATATTTAATTTTGAAATTCTGTAGATAGTCTTATATTTGAAAAAAGATTGGCGCTACAGAGCGAAAAAATATTTATCTGCAATTCAGGAATTTCGTGGACAAAATCTAGTAGAAATCCTGTTTTCAATTTTTGCAATAAAACAGTTTCAAGTTTATCTCAGAAATTCGTATACGAAGCATATACGACGATATATATACGATTGGCCCAAATCTGAGAGATGCAAGTGCTTTTAGACTTTATCGATCCGACCAGTAACACCTACATACTTTTCTCAATTTTCCGATACTGAGAGATGCTTGAGGGCGTTGAAATTTTAGCAAGTTCTTCCTTCGCCAAGAAATTCTCCCTCTTTTTTGTGATATAGACAAATGAGATTTAGTATACTGAGCTAACATATATAATCTCTTGGAATATTTCAAATTTATTTCTAAACTTTTTTTCTCATATCTTACTTTTTCTTTTATCCATAAATAATATCTTAAAGCGAGGTTTAAAGTTTCCGAACCCAATATTTGAGGAATGAATATCTTCGATACTATGTTTCAAATGACTTCAATCAAAATAAACTGTTTTATTGCTTCCAGGGTATTATTTCACGCGGGAAGCGAGGCAACTGGTAGAAGACAATTGCTTCTGGGTCGTCATCAAAGAGTCTGCGTCGTGCTGCACGCTTCTCTAAACGGAGGCACTGGAAGCAGCAGGTTGAGCTCCCCGACCGGATCTGGATCAGTGGACTCATCGGGATCCGGAATAGGAAACGGTCCCTTGACAGCGGCGTGCAGTCCCGATGGCGAAGATGGAGTCTGTCTGGCCCAGATCACTATACCAGCTAATTGGTGGCCACCCCTACCACCCCCCGATGCCTCCGGGAGGATCAAGGTCCCCAAGACTTTGCCGAGAACCGTGCAACTTTCTTATTCCGTCCTTGAACCTAGGAGCGTCGAGGAGGCTCCACTTCCGCACGTCCTTGACTCCGGATCCTCGTCCTTCTGCCAGCCCAGGGTACAAATTCAACCAGTCACGCCCTTGGGCAGTGTAACCCTGGCTCCTAATCGAGAGGATTACAAGGAACTTAAGACCGACGAATATCTCACTCTGCTCGTTCCCCATGGACCTCTTTATCCCAGGTCGAGGCTCCACGTGCCAGCTTTTCTTCACTCGCACTCATCTCGTCAGGGTGCTCAGGGGAGACCACCAGTTGCTGCTGTTGTTCTCAGGTATTGTGGCCAGATTTCTTGTTTATGGTCACTCGTGCGTATTACAGTTTGATATATTTGAGGGGTGGAGAATTTAAGATTGACGATTTAAATTCGTGGGGTGAGGAAGGTAAAAGATAATAGAAAAGTTGAAGAAAGAATTTTCTAGGGTTCTGGATTGATTTGCAGTTTGGGGTACTGCGCAAAATGGTAGATTACGAGGGAAAAGAATTCTTTTGAAAGGAAGTTTAAGGGTCATTAGTTTCGAAATCTAAGGGATTGGAAATCGTTCTTATACGCAATTTTTAAAAATATGTATATAAAACAAACAAATGCCTCAAATCATTTATTATGATATATTTTAAATAAGAAACAGTTGACTTTTTCCAGCAGAGTTGATATGAATAGAAATTGGTAGAAATTTCTAGGGACTTTATTTCGAGAGAGGAACAATTTCATATGATGAGACAGGAACGGAAATCGCTAGTTTCATTTTCCAACGAGGAAATGTTTAAATCTGTAATTGGTTTTGTAACGTGAGTTCATACAGAAAGTCTAGCGAAGCGAATCGCGATTTTGTTAGGTGGTGATTGCCAGGTGGAATTTTAATCAGGCGAAACTTTTACTTTGAGCATGGTGTGCTCTAAATGTTCTCACTGGAAAGGTTGAGACGAGGGATTTACGTTATACAAATGAAACTGGCAATTATCGAAGGTCCGAGCGGTCGCGCGAAAATTTCAATGAGATCGCGACATTTCCATATAAATTGCCCATCGATTTCCGCAACCTATGTACATAGGAACAGTGCTCTACACTCAGAATGTCTGGAATGGGGAAATTGCAAAAATTCCAGGATTTTCGAACAAGAGTTGCCTCCATTTTTCCTGCTATTCCTCTAATGGCAGATAAAACACAGAGATTTACGATAAATTGCTCTTGGCCGTGATTTATGGTATTAGACCACTTCAAGTGAAACGCATTTTTACGATTTTACTCTTTTTTATATAAAATGTAAACCAGAAGTGAAACATTTCAAGCGACAAAGGATTATAAAGCTTTGATGCTTCCCATTCAGGAAAGGATTTGTGAAAATGGTGGTGATGTTAGCGAATAAAAATTTAGTTCAAAAATTAATTTGTGTTTCTAGTTAGCTTCTCCGGATGTGCTCAATTTTTTTGAAAATACGTTCTTTCTTTTAAATTCTTCCATTCTAATTAGTGTTAAAAATTGTTCACTATATAAAATTAATGTAACATCCTTTTGCTCTAATTTCGATCCTAAATTTAACACTGCTTATCCGTGAACTTTATAAATGTCAGTTTGATCTTTTGGCGCCGGTTATTCAAAAGCAAAGTTTATTCTCATGTCAACGACCAGTCTAGACATATAATTACGTTGCAACCACGAGAATTCCATCTAAAGAAGCATATTAAGTCATAATTATAAAAGTGTAATGATCTACTTTTAAATTCGAACGACCCTTTAAACCTGATTTTTATAATTTAAAAGTACGGGAATTTAAATTGAATCTTTTGAAGCTTGAAGAAAGTTTTATTATCTAGTGCGCTCAGTTAAGGGGAAACAAGATTTAAATCCGATATTTGGAATTTCAATACCAGAAAATAACAATAGAAAAGAGTCAACTAAACTTTGTTATTTAAATGTAGAAGTTCATCATACTCTATTGTCGTTACGAGTAGCCATAAAGTAGTAGCTGGATATTAATATCCATGAAAAGAACTCTGCTACGACAGAAAGAAGCAATTTAAGAAGCGAAGAACGAACTGTGAAATTTCTATTCATGATCTTATAATGTCCTGGAGTCTGAAGATAGATTATAAACTTCTTTTTCGTTTACTTTCTTGTTTCAGAGCTCGGGTCAAGTCTGACGTGAAGATCCTGGATGCAACCTCTAGCAATCCGGATTGGATAGTGGAATCCAAAATCAATATGAAGAACACAGCAGCCACCTTCACGGCCAGAAGGAAGGAAAACGTGTCACGCTTGCCAAACGCGTGAGCACAATTTATATTTTCAACCCTTTCCTCAATAAATGAAAAATCGATCTTTCACGCGCAACTCCATTTTCATCATCCATTTTAGCATATTCTTTCGTTCTGGTAAAAATATTCGTAATTTAAATTTTTAAAAGTGTAAAAATTGAGTATTAAAATTTAGTAACTTTCAACTGCTTTTAACTTAAAACACTTTAAAATGTAGATTTTTTCAATTAAACATTTTAACGTTTTCTTAATTAAAATTTCAAGACGTCTTCAAATTTAAATATTTTACAAGAATCGTTAAGGTCAAATTAAAGAAAAGGCAGAACATTCAAAATCTTTCAACTTAGGATGATTTTAAATGAAATATATAATAATTGTGAATCTTTGGAGAAATCAGAAGTCAAAATATTTTAATGACAATCAAAGAGAAGCACGTAAAAGTAAAAAAGACTAGAGGCTATATTTTTAAATGAATTATTATAAATGGATGAAATTTATTCACGGCAGTTCTTTCTTCAAGTCGTAAAGATAAAGAAAATGAATGGGATGTGATAAATGAATAACGAAAAGCCATGTATTACACGGTTTTATTAAGAAAACACGTCCCTTTCACAGAACAACTGCTGTGAACGAGTTCATAAAATTTCGGGGCCTCTTGCGCAAGTTCCAAACCAGTTATGCCCATCTCGTCGATGAAACAGAACGTCCAAAGTCTAGCAATTATCTTCAGACCCGGGACGCCTTCTTTCTTTGAAAGAGGAACAAAAATTGAAGGAATATGTATATTATAGTCCGACGTAAACTAAAATTGCTAGTTACCCAGACAAACAACCCTTCCCAGAACCAATTTTGAATTAATCGGGGCAAAGATTGCTTTTCTAGAAAAATTTCTCTTCAGAAAAGAACCTTTGTCGATTCTGATGAAACCAGGGTGTCTACTTTGCGGGAATTTAAGGAAATCCGGGAATTGTTCCAGAATTAAACACAAATCATTCGAAATTCTTTAAAATCCTTTAAATTTTCTAAAATCTCTTTAAAATTCTTAAAATTGTTGAATTTCTCTTTAATAGCTTGAATTCTCTTGAAATCGTTTCAGATTCATTCAAATCTTTATAAATAACTTTTAAATAACTCGTTTCTTACTTAAAGTCGAAATTCTTCAAAATTATTAAAAAATAAATTCTATTGTAAGTGAGACCTTACATTTATAAGCAATAAAAATGTGGAAACTGTCCGGGAATTTTCTAAGTAAACTTTAGTAGACACCCTGTGAAACTCTTTAACTTTTGTCTAATATCGATGGGGAAGTCCTGTCAAGATTTATTTATTTTGAAAGATATAAGGACAAAATTGTTTTCGTGCCAAGATTCTTTTCTATGGAAAATTCTTTTTTAATGTGTTTACCCTCCACTCACGTTTTCTTTTTGTTTGTCAGGTCAGCAGAGGAGATTATGACAATGCTACTGGAGGCGAGTGACGAGGGTGCAGGGGGTAACTGGGATGGTGGTAAAATCGTGTGGAGTGTACGATATGCTTTCGAAGGCGAGGAGGATAACGTTTCCATACCTGGCATGTATCAGTTAAGCCAACAGCAGCATCATCATCACCATCATGTGGAGAGGGGAAAGGTACAAGCGCGTCTCGAGATACAAAAGGATGATATTCAGGCGGTTCTTCCCATTTCAAAGGTAAGGGCCTCCATCTGATTATTTAATCAGAGCCATATCAAGGCACACGCATTTGATACTCTATACTCAAACCTTACAAGATAAAACCCTCAGCAAATAAAAGACTTGAGATTTTAAGGAGGGCAAACATAGGTTTAAGATATTGAATTCGATTTTTATTCTAAATTACTTAGTGCTTTCAATTTTTAAAGCTCAAAAGTAAAATGACAGGGTGGAAATGTGGAGGGAATTAGAGCATACAGTACATCTATACAAAAGCTCTCAAAAGTATGGGAAAGCTTTTTGCTTTCAATAGTGCTTTTTTTGCAGAATGAAAAGCATTTTTTCATTCAGTGAGGAATAAAACTGAAATGAATTGAAGTAATTGATCAGAAAATATAACAGAGTGGCCACATGTCAGGGAAGTCAGGGAAATGTCAGGGAAATGCGAGTAGTTGTCAGGGAAAATAGAAATTGATATTTATGCTGTGTTATTTTTGTCGTATTTCATATATAAATTTTATATTTTATTTAACAGATTTTAGAAACTTTCCAAGGACTTCAAAGGGTTATAAAGAATTTCCAGGCATTCTTTTAAATTCTTTGGGTTTCTAATGATTTCAAGAGATTTTCAATAATTTTAAAAGGTTTTAGGAGGTTTCTAGGAATTTAAAGGGATTACAAAAGGTTTGTATAATATTTAAAAGATTTTATGGAATTTTACAATATTTTAAGAGATTTTTACCTATTTCAAAGGATTTTAAGAAACTTGGAAGAGTTTTCAGAAATTTAAAGGGATTATAAATATTCTCATGGAATTTTAAAGGATTTTAAAAGGCTTTTAAGAATTTTAAGAAATTTAGATTTTTTTAAAGTGATTTTAAGGGATTTGATTGAAATTTTAAAGAACCTCACCAGATTTTTATGATTTATGAAAGATTTTGTAAAATTTTATGGAATGTCAAGAGGTTTTCAAGAATTTTAAGAGGTTTTAGGAGGTTTCTAGGAATTTAAAGGGATTACAAAAGGTTTGTATAATATTTAAAAGATTTTGTGGAAATTTACAAAATTTTAAGAAATTTTTACGTATTTCAAAGGATTTAAAAGTTTTTCATGGAATTATAAAGGATTTTAAGAAATTTGGAAGAGTTTTCAGAAATTTAAAGGGATTATAAATATTCTCATGGAATTGTAAAGGATTTTAAAAGAACTTTAAGAAATTTTGATTTTTTTAAAGTGATTTTAAGGAATTTGATTGAAATTTTAAAGAACCTCACCAGGTTTTTATGATTTATGAAAGATTTTGTAAAATTTTATGGAATGTCAAGAGGTTTTCAAGAATTGTAAGAGATCTTGACGTATTTTTAGAGATTTTAAAGTTTTTCGTGAAATTCGTAAAAATTTCAAGAAATTTTGAGATTTTTAAAATGTTTCTAAGAAATTTAAATATTCTTTGTGGAATTAAAAAAAATGTCAAAAATTATTTTTGATTTTTAAAGGATTTTATGAGGTCTTTGTTTCCAAGAATTTTTATTTACAAATTTTAATGTATTTTAATTTGAAGTGATTTCGTGGAATTTTAAAATGTTTTTATGAATTTCAATGAATTTTTAATGATTTTGGAGAAATTTCAATAGTATTATTATTGAAAATTTGTACGCATTTTTAATACTTTTTTGTCACGGAAATTTGTCTGAAAGTCAGGGAAAAGTCAGGGAAATTGAATAATTGAATCTTGTGGCCACCCTGAATGAAGAAGTCGAGTTTAAATAGCAAACCAACATTATTTTGTTTTATTCCTTAGATAATATAAAGACGAGCCAAAAAGAGTAAATAGAATAAAAACTAAAATGTAAAAGTCTTGATTAAGATTTTCAAAGGGATTCAAATGCAATATTGTTTGCTTTACAGTGGCACTGATTGGTAGAACTCGTTAGAAACTCGAAGCTTCCTGCATATCCGGTTCTATAATTGCCGGCGTCTTGCTCGATGGGGGTAGTAAAGTTTTTAATTAAGCAACCCCTTTTGGCCCCAGCAGAAGGCTCTTCTCTTCCTCCTTTTATGTTTGCTGAGGGTATTACAGACACGTCGTGCTCGACATTGGGTCGCGAACTAAGTAGAATGTTTGTACGAAAGTCCGACAGTGCTTGGGCATGAACTTCGTCGTGTCTCGAAGAAAATCCCCCGGGGGTGTTGAGGTCTCTCAGCAAACTTGGTCTCGCCTCTTCGGTGTGAAGATGGACCAAGACATACGACCATTTGAGAGGCCGGTAGCCATATAGTGCAAAAGCCTCGTTGGATCGATAACCAGGCATTCGCTCTAGTGAATTTAACTATCCCATTCTCTGAACATCAATTTACACTCAGCTATCTTTTATTCATTTTATCTTATTTTAAGAACTTGGGCACTTTTACCTTTCCCAGCCTTTTCAGAGTCTTGAATGTTTTCTACTTCTCACATTCGACTTTTAATACTTTAAACTCTTCACTTTTTCAACGTCTTCAATTTTGAAAAGGAATCTAATCCAAGTTAAGATAAAAACAATTTAAGAATTGTTCCCCGAAACATTTTCTCAATTTTTGTATTCAATTTTTTTGTATTCATTTTTTTCTATGAACAATTACGAGATTAAATGTGAAATTTCGTTTCGAATTCACGATGAAATAGTGAAAAGCCAAGTATAGTTTTGAAGAGTCCTTTATAATGCATTTCACAATGACTTTAAACTGTGTCAAAACACTCAGCTTGAAAAAGAACTTTCGTTGAAACGATGCGTTGTGTGGCAAGTTCTCATTTTTCATTGTACCCAGTAT
Source organism: Synergus umbraculus (assembly GCA_900474325.1). Classification (NCBI taxonomy): domain Eukaryota; kingdom Metazoa; phylum Arthropoda; class Insecta; order Hymenoptera; family Cynipidae; genus Synergus; species Synergus umbraculus. The sequence goes on along the minus strand of UCOK01019756.1, from coordinate 20,941 downwards.
ACTCGTTTTAAAATGTGGTCTGTTTGTGTTTCTAGAACTGGGAAGTAATGAATACAGCGGTGCTCACTGGAAGACAAGTCTCTCAGGCAATGAAGGTTTTCATCGTAAGCCAAGCAGGAAAAGTAGCTGATGTAACTTTGCAATCTTCCTGCCACTCTGAAGATGAAAGTGTTCTAAAGGTTGATAATCTGTTTGAAAGAAACAATTTAGATAATGGATTCAATTTAATTTTCGTTGCAAATATTTCCACAAAAGTGACAAAAGAATTTCTAAATGTAGAATTTAAGTGTTTACAGTTTAAAAACAAATCCAAGGAAAATTTCGTAATCGCAAATTATTTTTAATTTTCAGGTATCCTCCTCTTGCAGCAGTGTCTATGTTGATGGTTCCGAGATCCGCGGCTCGAGTAATGCATCGGTTCTCGTTAAATATGGCACGTACACTGGTTTGGCACGGTTTACAGTTTGGATGCCAGAATTTCCTTTGGAAGTGAGTGTGAGCGATACCCGACTCAATCAAATCAAGAGTTGGAAAGTCCCTGAAGATCATTCGATCTCGAAAAACAAACGAAGCCTCAATGAAACCACATCCGATAAAGGCGAAAGTTCAAAAACACCTGTGAAGAAGAGGAGTTCAGATACTGCGACTGAGACTACGGAATTGGAGACTGAAGACGAGGTAGTGGAAGAGGAAGAAGAGGAAGAAGATTTGGAGGAAGATGAGGAAGAGGACGATGGTTCCTTAAGATTTCGTGGTCCCAAATGGGATGAGATCAACTCCATTGACAGAAATGCGCCTACAAATTGCAGACTTCGTTTCCAACAGAGTCCTATTGAAATTCATGCAAGGTCAGAACCTTTTTCAAGAGCCTTTGCAAACAAAATTGAGTTGATGTTTACCGTTTTAAAATAAACAATTAAATGTTTTAAAATATAATTTGATTATTCCAGATTCCTCGCAGCAGATCACGATTCGGGAAGGGTTTCCTACTTTGTGAATCGCCGAACGTGGTTGCGAGTCACAGATTTGGTGTTCGCAATGCTTCGGATATCTGATCCTCACATCGCAACTTTAATACAGGGTAGAATAGTTCAGGGTCGAAGTACTGGTAGAACAGAAGTGCAAGTTCTTTCGCCAATCACAGGAAGAGTGATTGGAGCGAAGGAAGTTCGTGTTTCAAACGAACGGGTTGCAGTTTCTCGACTATCTGTAAAAGTCGTGTCAGGTCTTCAACTCACTATCAGTCCAGACTCTGCGATCGAAAATGGATACGTTGCCGAAACTTCTGTGACGAGGAAACTCACTGCTCAATATCAGGTTAACTTGAACTCAATCCTTCCACATTAAATGTTAAATTTAAGACAGAATTTTTAATAAGAGAATAATAAATAAACATAATAAAAATAAATTTACAGGAAGGCTTATTAGACATCGACATCGAGTTTGCCGACGGATCGCGAACACCTTTAAGAGAAATTGCAGTCTCGGATTATCACTTAGTTGTCGAAAGTCTCGATCCGGAAGTTGTGGCCTTTGCGCCAATGATAGCTTCCCATCATCCTCGGGTAATCGCTGTTGGAGAAGGTCGTGGAGATCTTCTAAAAGTGACTTTGCACCTAGCGGATGTCTGCAGGCTTTCTGGAAGAAAATCCAAAGGTGCAGCACCTAGAGGAACACCTTCTCTTCCTCTAGCCACTTCATCCGCGAATGTCGAAGTTGATTTTGCTTCGAGAGATCTTCCGAATAGACCCGAGTTTGTTCAAAATGACGGAGGCACTCTAGGTGGAGGATCTCATCATCGTGAAAGGAAAAATGGCAAAGATGTTGCACCAGATCTCAACGATATCCTGATCGGTAAATATCGATTTTGTTCTTTCTTGTTTGTATCGTATGTCGTGTGTCGTGTATCGTCAGTCCTGAGGTTTATACTTTCTTCTTGAAAGAAGAGTGGGTTTTCTCAGTGCTTATCCTCCAGTTCTTTATCTTCAGTGTTTCCACCAGATCTGGATCTTTTGCAAAGAGCAATTCAATTTCGGATAAATTAAAAAAAAGTTTTATAGTATAAATTCCAGATCTGGATTGGTCGTCGCTTAGCTTCAGATGCTGCGCCTGATTGTCTCGCTTCTCAGCACGCTTGCACGCTTCCTCCCCCTTTCTCTCTGTCTTTCTCTAATTTTTGTGCAAAGGTATACCACTAAAAGACGAAAACGACCACGCACCAACGATGCAGGCAAGACAGCACCGTATGGCTATAGCTAATGGCATGTCTTCAGGGGGAATGGGAGGCGTGGGGATTCAACACCAGGGTGGATCTCCGATGACACCCTTGGTCATTGGAATGTACGTCCTGCTGGCGGTCTTTTGCTTCGCCATCGTCGTCTTTGTCGTTTCCTGTGTCGTCTACGCGAGCAAATTCAAGCCCCAGCCCTTGGACTCTCAGCATCCTGGACTTCCGGTTCTTGGAGCTGCGAGGGCCGCTGCGAGTCAACTGGCACCGAATCGAAGACCTAGGGAATCGACTACTAACGCTCACGACTGGGTCTGGCTCGGTCGTGCGACTTTGGAAAGAGCTGGAAGCGGACCACAACAGGTTCTTATTTCTTCAGCTTTTTTTAGATTTATTATGTCTACATTTTGTACTGGTATAAATTAAAAACAAAAATTCCGTTAAGTAAATTATTGACTACATTTTATATGTAAACAAAGTTTTTAAAACACCGAGAAAGTTTTTTTATGATAACTATGGAGAGATATTACAAGCGATGCTAAATTCTGTTTATTGATCGTCTTGTTAAGGTCCGTGTAACCAGTAATCCTCTTGCCGGAGAGAATAATCCGCTTACGGATGCTGCTGAGTTGGGCACAAGTTTTGATAATCCTAATCACATAGAGTTGCCCTCGATTGTTCGAGCAACTCCCTCAGCTCCAATTGACACGACGACTTACTGCAAAAGGGATAGAACATCGGGTAGCTTCATAAAAAGGACCAGCGATATCCAGTCGACAAAACCTCTTATAGTTCCGACTGTTCCGTTGACCAATGCGACATCACGAAATAAGTAATAATTAATTCACTACATTTTTTTTGAGTCTTTATAATTTATCTGGATCCCTCTAAAACAGACATATCCTCATTAAAAAAAATTGTTACAGTAACGACGATGTTCCACCACCTCTTCCACCTCATGGGGTCTTGCCAACATCAGCATTGACATCCGCCACAAAAATTTCCGACGACGCAAACGGAAATGACGACTACAAACCTCCAGTTCCTCCCCACAGAAACACAGGAGTCCTAGTTCGACTCCCGGATACGCCGAGGAAGCGTCATCATAGAACAGCGAGTGCGAGCCATAACAGCAATTATCGCCACCATGATAAACACCATGAGAAACATCATGATAAAAATCATGAGAAGCATGATAAACACCATGAAAAACATGATAAAAATCATGACAAACATCACGATAAACATCATGCTAAGGTCCACCGTTCGAAAAACTCGACGGCGACTTCGAAAGATAATGAGCTCGCTTTCGTTGAGCTTAGAAATAATGATGAAAAGCGGGTTAAGAACGCAAAGTCGAGGGAAGTAAAGAGGGCAACCGTTGTTGGGAACCCTATGTTCTCGTCGTCTTCTTCGTCTTCGTCTTGTTCTTCTAATCACGAACAGGAGGAATCCGTACCCATGGACGATCTCAACCTAGGCATGGATTACAATCAGATCATGCAGTATTTTGATAACCTGAAGGAATCGAATGCCTGAAAGAGGGCCTCTGATCGCTCAGGTGATCATAGCTCGTAGACGCGTTGACTTTTCCGACTTTCCGCGACTCGTCGAAAGCCGCTGAAACCGGCTTTTCATTTCCACGAGCATCAGTCCTTCAAAATCAATCAATCCAGGCTGGTAATTAAATTTCAATTACAAATTTAAATGAAAATTTTTAATCGACTCGTCAAACCGATAATCTAATTTCTTGGGATTCCCCGGCGAAAAGGGCTGAAATTGTAGAAGGCGGCACCTACTTGGAATTATTCACCGGGAAGTCCTGAGATAACGGATTATGTTTTGGATGCTTAGAAATTAGAAAATGCTTTTCATTTTCGTCGTATACGCTTATATAGTCATTTCCGACTATAGGGTGTCGATTTGATCGGGAAATCGAGAAAACCCGTGTATTTAAAATTTCCGGATCAGTCGATACCCTAAACTAGTAGATGTGTACATGGAAAAATTGAGTCTTGGAGAAGCACTGTAATTAAAATCACTTTCTTGGTAAAAGTCTAGGATGGAAGGAGTTCAGATAGTACAAAACCTTTCAACGACAATAATAGTCTTTCCTTTACTCTTTAAATCTAGTTTCTAGCTAAACGGGAAAATATTTTGTATTTCAGATAGATCTTAGCAACTTTCAGGTCTAAAGATAGAATAGGATATTGAAAATGGGAAAATTTTCAGTCTTCTCTTCTGCGTTATTAATTTCTAACGCTTTCGTTTCTCCGAAATTTGTTTTTTCCAGATAGTCACATATTTTTAAGGACTGATTTCTCGACATGATCGTAATTAAAAACGAGTCGCGGCTGATCGGAAAGCTTAATTAATAAGCGATAGACGCAAGAAATAACAGATTCCCTGTCGTTTTGCTGCACGCGGATGTGCACAATGCGGATTTTTTTTGCCATCTACGATTTTTTTTCCTGCGTAGAGCGAATCGAGCAGGGAGATTCGCACGTATCGTAGATTATATTCTAGTCAGCTTCCTAGCAGCGCATCAAATTACGCGTAAATAATCGACCTTAAAAACTGGCTCTACGTAACTGGTGGGGTAAAAAGATCAACGGACGTAACAATCATTTCGCGGTTCACATTCGAAGTTAAATCTTGTAAATTTGAGAGTAGCCACTGAAATTTCGGTAAATCATTCATTCGAGATTGATCACTCAGCATCATTCCGGGTTTATAGAACTGTAACCGCGAAGGACGTGAAGTCGTCTCGCAGGAAATAAATCTGTGTTGTGTCCTATTAAACAATAACAGAATATCATCATAGAAATAGTTGTCCTGACCATTTCTGATTTCGATTTCTTCTAATCGAAATCGGTTCAAATTCTTATCATAATCAGTGTTCCATGCAAAATTAAATTCCATATTTGCAAATAACGTGTGTGAATTTGTAGATATTTGGAATAGTAATTTATTATTTGGAATAGACTTGTGTTAAATGATGAATAATTTGCAATTATGGTGTTTGGAAATTCGTGGAAACACAATCATAGTTTTCTTGCTAGATTTGTGTACAGGAAAAACTTCGAGGCCTTCGAATTTTTTTATAATTTAAAAATTTGAATGCTAAAGTTTTTCATTTAAATTTGTTTATAAAATGAGGAACATTTTTGTAAAATTATAAATATCTGAAGAAAATTTTTTATTTTTATACTTAAAAATATAGTATTAATCTATTCTTTTGTACACAAAAAAAAGTAATATAGATTTTTAAGGTTGAAATCTAAATTCTGAATCAAGATTATTAAGTATAATTTATTTAAGAATCTTCAAGATTCTATTATTTTCTTTTAATTCATATTTTATATATCTGTTTTATTTTATATTATTGATAAAATTTTACTTTTAACGTAAAAGAACATCAGATTTCAATTTAAAATAAGACCGTTTTATGGACTAAAATGTAAATAATTAATTGAAGTTTTAAACTATTTATTTTTATTGTAAGAAAATTTTAATTACTTTACTCATTGATAAAACTGTTTTCTTCTTTGTGATTTTATAAGTGACTTTTTAAAGAAAAAAAGATTATTTATTTCCAATTTTTTATAAACGCTTTTTATAATTTTATTAACTCTGCAATTGTCATAATGAATCTTTGAGGTTTTTCCTGAGTATGAATACAGCTTTAGAAAGTATCATTACATCAAGTACCTGTTCTTCGAACTCTCATCACTTCCGTTCGATGAACTTCCTATTAATTAATCCTTTAAATCGCGGTCCTGCAGATTATGCACGCAAAATGTTCCTTCGTCTACCCGCGCATTGCACGTTATCACTGTTGAATCCGTTGTAGTCATCGCAGAGAAAAAAAATTCGAATTATAATAGATAATAATTGTTATCGAGGATTATCAAGTGTAAATACGTATTGCAAGGTTCTTCGAGGCGAGGCATCCCTTTCGGTGTTGTCAGTCGTTTCGTCGACGTCACGAATCCTTCGTGGTCCCTAAAGCTCGTTGAAAAACGATAAAAACGTTGTAAACGTTAAAAACCTTCAAGGTGGCCGCTGAATCGGAAAAAAACTGACAGTCAATTTATTTTGTGACCTAGTATTTTTCTCATTTTTGCGCACAGAGTAAGAGAATATCTAAATCAAATATTTTTTAAATAAAATTAAAATATTGAATTTTAAAGTTAGATTTTGAATTCTTCATTTTATGCAAAAAGTATCGAAATTAAATATTTTTTCGCTCTGTATGCAGTCTTATATTTGAAAAAAGATTAGCGCTACAGAGCGAAAAAATATTTATCTATAATTTTCGTTGATTAAAATGGAGAATGGAATTTTGAGCTTAACGCTTGGGTCCAACGCCCTTAAAAATATTCAAACCGGGAATTTTTTTCTTAGATTTGAGGGGCCTCCTTGACATTATAGACGAGCTTAATCGTTAGATTCCTCGAATCTCCGCAACTCATCACAGTATTACCTATTTAATTTTTAGTTTCTAAAATAATAATTATTAACATTTTTTGACATCTTCTCACTCGTCATAGAGCTGCTCATTTCTGCGAGTAGATATCGATGAGGGCTCGATGCCTATCTTCTAGCCTAAATCATCAAAGTCTGCCTACGTCCCGAGTTACGTTCGAGGAGATGATATACTCGTTCGATCTTACCGTGCGTTGTGATGTTTGTAAATTTTGCTTTATAAGACTGTGTACATATAAACATACATATTATATTAAATATATTATGCGAAAGCGCAAGAATTATTATTATTATAATTATTATTATATTATTATTACGATTATTATTATCTACTTTAGAGTATCTATAACTGTAAACTTGCCGCAAGAAGCCTCGGGTCACAACTCGTGTATTTCGAGAGTCGAACAAAATATTGGATAATATAGATGTATAATTAATCTGTGCTTCCTTGCGGCGAGTCCAAGGACGTCTGCCATTTCCATTTTGTTCGGAATCGATTGCCTCCTCTTTAAAGTACTGTTGTTCACACAATCGAAAGCAATACAATTACAAAGTCTGATTACTTAATTATATGAAAGTTGTAGGAGATCCAGTTGTAAGAATGAAATAGATTCAGTCTTAAAAGAAATATCTATATAAATTAAGCAATCGATTCCTGATATAGAATTTTCTACGATAGAAAAAGTCGACTTGCAAGCTGTAGAACTTGGAAAGTTTCATGGCTCGTTTTAAGCAAAAAGGTATTAAAAGTAAACATTTTTTCGCTCTATACAAATTTTTTTATTTTAAAGTAGAAAAAGTCCACAGAGCGAAAAGGTATTTAATTCCAATAATTGTTGAGTAAAATGAGAAATTTGATTTGGACCCAACAACCATAATAAATGTTTGTATGGAATCGAAAAAGTTTTTCTTCAGCTTAAAAATCGACATTTTTGCATCCGAAAACTATTGCCTAAGGTTAAATATTGTGTGAAGTTCGGTCACTGTGTAATTACAGGCTTGGGAATTGGAGGGTTTCATGGTGGAAAAAAAAGCTTCTATACTTTACTGATTTGTTTAAGCTTTAGTCAAGCTCTTTCATAATGGAATCCCCCAATTTCAACTATTTCTCAATAAAATAAAAATCGCCAAAATTCTTGAATACAATTGGACTCCTCTATTTTTGTAAAACGGACCATTTCCATTAACTTTCTTACGAAGCCTGAAATTCCATGGCCGATTTCGCAGTTTCAGAATCGTTAACGCCGACAATTGTCTAGCCATAATCTAATTTAAGTGACACGACGAAGCACCGTAGGAATTAAGTGATCGGATCGAAGAAGAAGCGAAACAATAAAATGAGGGGAAAAAGGTTTGCTAGCATAATAAAAATGGACTGCATGTCGAACTATCTATCTTATAAGTAAATGTGTATTTAGCACGCCGTAAGTTTTGTGTGTGGCACTTAGTACTGTGTACAATGTACATGCGAGAGCGACGTTTTGACAACATCGCGGCGACTGCGAGACGATAAAAGCTTGAAAAGTACTACTAAATAAAAATAAAAAAAATTTAGAAGCGCCGAATTCCCCTTTGAGATTCTAGTCCAGTGCAGGTAGTCGTTTCGCTATCGCGTGTCCTGCAAATGTAGATCGCAATGTTGTGTAGCGTACGCGATTTAACACGAGAAAATTTATATACATATATTATATATACCTAAAATTAATTATAAATACTCCCTCCTCCTCGCTGTATTTCTACAGTTGACGACTGACCACCACCCTTCGATTTTTAAACTTCTCCAGTGTCGCGACTTTCAACTGAGCTTTAAAAAAAAAATTCCCCTAATTATTATTCCTCTTGCGGGTCTCTATTTCGCTTTTGGGATTCTTATTCCCATCACCGAGCGCGGCACTGTTGCTTTGATTATCTCCCTCGATCACGAATTTATTGTATGTAACAATCATTCGCGATCGGTATGATTACTAATTAGTCGGATCTGATTACCGATCGCTGGTGTAGTTCAGAGAAGGATTTGTATAAATATTTTTGAACGGATGGCGGAAAGTGCCCTTTTTTAAAGATTATTTAATCTTGGAAACCTCAAAAGTGGCATTTTCTACCAGCTTCTTCATCCTCCTTAACAAAGAATGTTGAATTAATCGCTAAGTTTTCAGTTGACAAGTATTCTGCAGACGACCTTCCGTCTTATCAAGGAAAGAGTCGCTAGGATATTATGAATTTCGTGGTGCGACGTTATCACCTGATAGCTTTCAATTAAATCCTATATAAAAATGAAAACATATCGTCTCAAGACTTCGGATTGCGACGTGTCTTAATTCTACTCGATTGACTATAAATTGCAAAGTCAGTGTCGAATATTCGTTCAAGTACAAACGCCAGCGTATATTATTTAGGAATTGAGCCGGATAGGTCAACGATTGATTCGTTGATGAGAATTATAAAAAATCAATCGCACAATGGGATTAGGTTTTAGAATTTATCGAATTGTACTGCCAGGAAAATGTTCGGTTTGTTTATACATAGCTTCTTACAATTTGGTCTTCTAAGGATCATATTTTCGTCTCGAAAATTGTATTATCTTTTACAATTAGTAACGATTTGGTCTCATAATTTTATTGTTAAGATTTGTATTTAGGCGTGCGAAGGACGTTGCAAATTGCCTAATGGAAGTCTAATAATTTAATCACGAGCTCGTCCTTGAAATTGGAAAAGAAAGATTCTGGTGAGGAATCGAAGACGAGTAATCATTCCTTTGACACAGCGTCACTATACTTAATTATAAGGATAACGAATCCAAAAAGCAGTAATTATCAGTATGTTATCAAGCGCTACTGTGAAGACGACGATGACGACGAGCCATGAGAATTTATTGTTAATAATATTAAAAGTACGAGCGCTACTAATTAATTGTCACCCTCACCGTCATCAGCATCACTAGTTCATTAATACCATCCTCATTGTCACCATCGTCGTCGATGATATGCTAAATGATACGACTATTGCCTACTCAATGTACAATATGTAGTCGTCACCTGTTGTTACCACCAAACCGTCGTCAAAGATATAAAAATATGTAATTGTACTATAACTAAGGGTTATTTATTTCCAATCGTATCTCTTATTCCAACATCCTCATTACAAAGTAGAGAGATTTTTCTTTAATTTAAAATCGAAGATACTAAATTGAATTTCCAAATTCACCTTTATTCAATTTTGTAAAAACTATGCAATTATACAAGCCAATAGTTTTTATAAAATCGTATTGCGAGTTCAACAATGTTTTAAATACTGAATTTTTAACTTGTAAAATCTCGTTTATTAATAATAGAAATATTTACACATCACGAGGTTTTATCGATGTTTTCCAAAATATATTCTATCAGTGGGAGATATCCAATTATTACAACCGCCTAAATTATTTTGAATAATGTACTTCAGAGTCCAAGGATTCATATTTGTGGCCTCCAGCTCTTTTAATAGAGCTTGTCTTTTTGACATTTTTTCATATGTCACGGCCTTCGCCTTAAAAGGCAACTTGTCGGCGATTTCCTGCAATGCTTTTCTCACCTAGAAAAATATTTAACAATTAAATATATAAGTCAAGTACGTACTTTTATAATATGTTACCAATTAAAATATTATCGTTAAAAAAAGTAATAATCTAAGATTTCTATACCTCTATGTATTCAGCGGCACCTCCAACTTCTAGGATTACACGACCTGCTTTGATGGGTGTAACGTAATGATCGATAGCACCTTTTCCTCCACCCATTCGCATTCCCTGAGACTAAAAGAAAACAGTTTTTTTTTTAAAAAGTAAAAACTATGGAAAAAAACAGGTTTATCCGAATTTTTTCATGTTTCTTCGTATGGTGAGTAACATAGAACTTTATAAGAGTATACGTACTTTCTTGGTCACTGGTTGCCAAGGAGGATCTACTCGATAAACTGCAAAACAGCTACTGGGCAACTTTCGTGCTACAACGAAACGCATCATCTCAAAATGACCGTGCTTCAATCTTCCACCGATTTCTGCCTGCAATGAAAAAAAATGTTTCATTTTTAACATGCAGAAAGAACTTTATTACAAATAATTCAACAATCACACAATAATATACGTACCACAATACCGTACTGCTTGTGTAACAGAAAATTGTGAGTTTCCTCTTCACCTCTCATGTATCGCAATCTTTTTTGCATTTTAAAAGCCTTCATTGTGGGTGGATATTGTGGCACTTTTTCATAAATTCTGAGCTTCTTCCTTTCAGGATATTCAACATCTGAAGTAAAATAAAGTTTGATTATTTAAATATCCTGCAATCCCCCTTATTATAGTTTTTTTTAATGATTTACATTTGTTTACATACGATCAAATTTTGGCGGTATTGGAAAAACCTTCAGACCGGCTGTTTGCATCACACAATTGGGCAAATTGTTGATTGGAGCTGAAAATATAAATATAAATAAAATTTAATTCATTTAATTGACAAAGTGGAAATCATAACCTCCTACGATAAGAAAAACTCTTATAGATACTCTTATTTATAATTACCTGAGAGGTTTAACCTCGCAAACAGTTTTGTTAGAGACATTTTTTCGACCTTAGGTATTAATTCAAATGAATTCAGTTCATAACAGGTAATAATTTTTAAATTATTTGTATTTTTATTACAGCAGAAGAAACACCCTTCTGCTGGACATTTAACTCCGGAAGCGGAAGAGGGGGGGTAAGACAAAAAACGCAGGCGCAGGCGTAGTGTTTCTAAACATGCGCGCGCATCACATATGAGGAGAAATCGAGAAATTCTTTTACGCGCGCAATTCAAAATCGAATTATGTAATTTAATTCATTTAACTAATTAAATTGGTAAAATCCCAATAGTTAAAAATTCTCAATCGTAAAGAAATTCCGTTCTCAATAGTAAAGAGCATCTCTCGCAATGAAAATATGTATATATAGTTTTCGTTAAATAAAATAAAAATAAAAATAAAATATTTAATAATTTTATTTTAATATAATTAATAAAATAATTAATAATTTAAAAAATTTTTTAATTTTCAGATATGTATGAAGTTATGATTTTTTATTCTAAATCGTGTTTCCTTTCTTATTTATTTACTAAGAGGATATATAGTGACTTATTTTATAAATCTTTATTATTTTGTCGTCCTAAAATTCAGTCATTGAGTTGAGAAGCATATAATTCAATTTTTAAATCGTTATAAGTTTATACTACTGATTTAGTAGAGCAAATCAGCCAAAGTCAGACGCGATTGACGATTCGCTGTGATTGGCTGATTCATACATAAAATTATTACATTGGAATATTTAATCTCCCAAGTTATTAATTTATTGTCCTGCTAATAATATTTCTTAAGAATTACATTCTTTAAAAAAAAACAATAAATAAAGTGATGATTTGTAAATTACATTAAAGGTGTTGGAGCCAAGTTCTAATCTAAAAATTCGATTTCTTCATTTTACTTAACAAATATTAAATTTTGAATTGCTTCCCTCTGTAGCATTAATCAATTTTTAACTATAATTATGCGAAAAAATATTTATCTATAGTTTTCGTTGAGTAAAATGGAAAAATGAATTTTGAGCTTAAGATTTGGGCCCAATGCCCTTAAAATATAATTATAAAATTATAAAAATAAAATTATGTGCATTTTCCCTAAAAATTTTTCTTGATTCAGTCTTTTTTTGTTTGCTTAGAGAATCAAATTTCAATTATTTTTTTATACATACCAACGGCTTCAATATTTTATAGGTAAATGATTTGATATATGAATTAATATTAAAATTTGTATAAATTATCGTGTGGTTATTAAAAAATTGTGTCTAACATTTTTTTTCCCAAGTTATTAATTAAATATATTTGAGCAATACATTTTTATATAAAAAGAGAACTCATAACTTCTCCCTTTTCAGAACAAAAATAAAATCTCAAAAACTATAGATAAGGAATTTCAAGGATTTCAGGATAATTGAACGACTAATATCAATAAATAAGACCAATTTCTGTATAAAGAGAACTTGCAATTTTTATTAATTGTAGCCACTTGAGCTTGAGTTTTTAAAAAGAAAATATCTTCAATATTTAAAATTCATTCATATCAAATATCCGCCTTTTTCCATAATAAATCTATCTATACATCTTATACATATGTACAATACAATCAAAGAAATAATTTTCCTGAAAAACAAGTATCCAAAAATAAATAGCCAAATCCCTTTTTTCATCAAAATTTTAAATACAAAATCAATACTTGAGATAACTTCATTTTTTCAATATCTTCAAAGATTTCACTACATTCAAATAGAAACTAACTAATTGTAAGCAAATTATCACAACGCTTTTTAAAACGTGTATCTTCAAGAAAACTTCTCTGGGTTTAAACCTAAAGACTAATTAATTAAATTAAGAATTAGATATTTATATAAATTCTCTATGAAAATAGAAAGTACTGGAAAGAGTGAAGAAAATAAATTCTACAACTCGTACAAAACACAATATAAATGCACCTTGGACCACTAAAATCTTCCTTTTCTATAACTGTAATAATAAAAGTACCCACTCATTCCTAAAATATAATTTTATGAGCTTACAATGTGCATACTGTTAAAATACTTTTGTTAATTCAATACAAATGAGTGAAAAGCAATTTTTGTTTAATTCTAGTAAAATAATCTTAAAAATTAATTTCTACGATAAAAAAATATCTTTGGACAACCCTGATCAATTAATCGAAAATTACTGAAAACATATTAAAAGCTCCCAGACATAATCTTAACAAAAATACATGAACTCTCTACATCCAAGTCATTTTTTTCTTAAGAAGCTTCAGTAAAAAAGATTTAAATTATTTTTTCATTTCCTAAATTATTGGACTGATCTTCTCACTTAATCTCATCGTAAAGCTTAATTAGCGTTTTAAATTTTTGCTACTATCTCTCTTAAAATTCTAAGTACAGCGCCAAACTCAAGCCTAATTTTGATATCTTTCGATAAAATATAAACAAATCTCTATTCCGTATTCAAAATATTATAGCCACAATGAAAAGATATAAAAATGGCTTGAGCCTTCCCAGAGATTCTTAGATTGCGAGATCTTTTACTTTAATCCTATGCCGAAATTAAATCCACTTTTCGTAAAAATGATTTATCAATAGATTAATTAATCTAGTTTTTTTTTACTTATCACATAAACCCTTCTGCATCTAAACCTCTTGCCTTAACAATATAAATATACATTTCTCTATTCCCTAAAATCGATTTCTAATCTTAAAAAACAACCAAAGAGGAAAAGTTATAGGAAAAATTATTAGATAATAAATAAGTTTGAAAAGAAAACATTCTTAGGCTTTTTGCTGGTGCGAAAGACTCGATTTTCGGAATGTTCGAAATTTTAAAAATATTTCCCTGGAGACCAATAAACAAATTCAAAAATTGCACGTTGGAGATTTCTTGAAATCTCGAATAAAATATTTTCAACAGAATTTAAGACAAGACGAAGGAAGTGCATTTAGTATAAATGTGCTTGTCAATTTTTCAGAAGGAGCAAAAACAGCTTGGCTCTTTTATTGATTCCTGGATTCGTCTGGTATATACTTTCAGCAGTTGGCAGTGTACCCTGTTAGACAAAGAAAATATTAAAATATTAAAGAACAGCAGTTTTATTGTAGGTCAGGTTTAATTTATAAAATTTTAATTTCATTATCAAATAATGAGAGATTGATTCCGAAAACTGATTAGTAATTAATTTACCTTATCTTCACGTTTGGAACTTGAATTACATCACCATCGCAATTCCAGACACTCAGTCCTGAATTGAGGGAAATACTATTTCCATTTGGAGAGTAATTTGAAGTAGGCGATGCCTTGAATGAGAATTCTCTGGCTCTATAAACCTCAACGAACGGTAAATCGTACTGAAAATACAAAACATATTACGTTAGTCATTTATTAATTTATGAGTCAGTAAAATAGCTTTCGCTCTACGAGTCTAGTTATCTAGTAAATGGAAAAAGAAAAGAACTGCAATTTTCTCTCTAATAGCTAAAATTAAATATGAAAAACTGAGAAAACAGAGTTTAAGGGAGTTGGATCCAAGTGTTAAGGTCAAAATTCAATTCTCCATTTTACTCAACGAAATTTGTAGATAAATATTTTTTCGCTCTGTAGCACTAATCTATTTTCAAATATAAGACTGCGTACAGAGCGAAAAAATATTTAGTTTCGATATTTTTTGTGTAAAATGAAGAAGTCAAAATCTAACTTCAAAATTCAATATTTACTATTTTACTTAAATATTTGAATTATATATTTTTCTAGCTCTGTATGCATAATTCTAGTTAAATATTGATTAATTCTACAGAAGGAAAAAATTCCAATTTTAATATTTGTTGAGTAAAATGAGGAAATCGAATTTTTAGATTAGAGTTTGGCTCCAACATGAATATTGTTATTTCTTTCACTTATTTTTATGGACTTCTTTACTTACCAAATTTTTATCCTTACTGCTAAGTCTGAGAAGCATTTTAATGTTATTGAAAAGAGATGTGTGTCTAATGATAATAACATCTACACAACCGTCGCCAATATGACAATGTGGACTGAAACCCATCGGACTTCTTGAGCAGGCACATGAAAGATTTGCCCCATTTACCATGAAGAATTTTCCTCTGACTGTAAGCCACCCTGAAAAATTAATCAATTAATCTTCCTATATAGGATAATTGATTTAAAGGCGTTGGACCCAAGTATTAAGCTCAAAATTCTATTCTCCATTTTACTCAACGAAAATTATAGATAAATATTTTTTCGCTCTGTAGCACTTATCTTTTTTCAAATACAAGACTGCATACAGAGCGAAAAAATATTTAATTTCGATAATTTTTGTATAAAACGAGGAAATAAGAATCTGACCTCAAAATTCAATATTTTCATTTTATTTAAAAAATATTTGAATTAAATATTTTCTCGCTCTGTACGCATAATTCTAGTTACAAATTGATTAATTCTACCAAAGGAAAAAATTCCAAATTTAATATTTGTTGAGTAAAATGAGGAAATCGAATTTTTAGATTAGAACTTGGCTCCAACGCCCTTTTTGGCCAATTTTGAGTAAATAATTAAAATTTACGAAATAAAATTTCCCACGGGACTTACTAGCAATCTCCTTATCTGGAATACTTTTATGCATGTGTTGAATACAACGAGTGCAATTCTGCATACATTTGGTGCTTGCAGCCGGATGGCAGGGATCTGATAAAAGCTCTATTTCCCCTTCGTATCCCTTATTCGCAATTATTTTTTTGAAGCCTATAAAAGAATAATAAAATTAAGTTTATTTTTGTCTTTGAATAGTGAAATGTTTTTTATTTTATTTACAGAAAATATTTACCAGAATAATCGTATCTTTGAGGTCCCATCCATCGGAATTTTTCACTGTCTCGAATTACGTCACCTAAGTATCCGTAACTGACTACACTCGCATATAGCCTGAGCAAAGAATCATTGCTGTGAACGGAAGAGATATCTAAACCAGCAGTGTCTCCAAAAATAATATGAATCGCGGCTGTTTGCACATCAGTCGTTCCATGTAAACTGTAGGCGACTGTGTCTGTACTTCCACCAGGAATTACACCTACAGGCAAAATTGGTGCTGGCAAAATTGCTGTCGAGTCATTTGGATCAATTTGCTGATCATTTGCAGCCCTCAAAACGAGTCCATTAAAAACTTCTGCAAAAGTACCATCTCCACCGATACATACCACCGCCTGAAAAATTTTTTAATTATTTATTATTATTTCTAATCTAAAAATTCGTTTTCTTCGTTTCACTTGACAAATATTAACGGTGGAATTTTTTCCTTCTGTAGGATTAATCAATTTTTAACTAGAATTATGCGTACAGAGCGAGAAAATATATTATACAAATATTTTTTAAGAAAAATGAAAATATTGAATTTTGAAGTTGGAGTTTTAATTCTATGTTTTATGCAAAAAGTATTGAAATTAAATATTTTTTAGCTCTGTATGCAGTCTTATATTTGAAAAAAGATTAGTGCTACAGAGAGAAAAAATATTTATTTATAATTTTCGTTGAGTAAAATGGAGAATTGAATTTTGAGCTAAAAATTGGAAGAATTCCAATGGATTTGATGAGATTTCATTGGACTTTCAGGAATTTGATGAGATTTCACTGGATTTTATATGATTTTCATGAAACTTTAAAGAATTTCAACGAATTTTACTAAATGTATTGGGATTTTAAAACAATTTAGGTAATTCACGAGATTTTCAGTCTTTAAAATTTTACGTTATTTATTAAAATTGTATGGAATTTTAAGGGTTTTAACGAGATTTCACTACTTTTTAAGTAAGTTTAAGGGATTTTACGACATTTGTTGAGATTTTAGAGAATATTATCGGATTTCAGTAGATTTGGAGAAATTTTATAAGATTTCTAAATATTTGAAGAGATTGAATGATATTTTAAAGATTTTTATGATAACATCAATCAACATGAATTATTTTGGGTCTGAGTTCTAAATATCAAATTTTGATTTCTTTTACGTAACTAAAAAAGGGAAAAATAGTTCTTTTGTTTAAAGTCTTTTTTTTTGTTAAAGTTACAAGATGCTTCTGGCTAAAAAATGTTTGGTTTTAAGTTATTTCATAGAATTCGTAGGAATTGTAAGGGATTTCAAGATATATGGAATTTTAAGGGATTTATAAATATTTAAAGAGATTTCGTGGGATTTTCAGAAATTTCAAATGATTGTAAATATTTTATGGTAATTTTAGGAATTCTAAGGTATTTTAGGGAATTTTAAAATTACTTCAATTTTATAAAATCTCGTGAAATTTCATGAAATCCTTTAAAATTCCACGAGGAACATTAAAATCTCTTAAAATTATTTTAAACAATCAAAATTTCTTAAAATTCTTATTAAAATCTTGTAAAATTTCTCAAGGAACTTTAAAATTCCTTAAAATTTCTTGAATTCCCTAAACTTTCTTAAAAATCTTTTAAAACTTCATGAAGTCTTTTAAAAATGCACTAAATATTTTAAATATTATACAAATCTCTTGCCATCCCTTTAAATTCCTAGAAATCTCGTAAAATCCTTTAAAATTATCGAGACCATTGAAAACCCAGATAATCTCAAAAAATACCTGGAAATTCTTTGTAATCCTTCAAAATCTTTGCATAGTTTCTAAATTCTATTAAATAAACTATAAAATCCCTTAAAATACGTAAAAAAATTTTATAATTTTTGAAAACTTTTCAAAATTCCACAAAATCTTTAGAAAATCATAAGAATCTCGTGAAATCCTTTAAAATTTCTCAAGGAACTTTAAAATTCCTTAAAATTCTTTGAATTCCCTAAACTTTCTTAAAAATCTTTTAAAACTTCATGAAGTCGTTTAAAAATGCACTAATTATTTTAAATATTATACAACTTTTTTGCCATCCTTTTAAATTCCTAGAAATCACTTAAAATCCTTAAAAATGATTGATATCATTGGAAACCCAGGGAATCTCAAAATACCTGGAAATTCTTTGTAATCCTTAAAAATCTTAGGATAGTTTCTAAATTCTATTAAATAAACTATAAAATCCCTTAAAATACGTAAAAAAACGTTTATAATTATTGAAAACTTTTCAAAATTCCTTAAAATTCCACAAAATCTTTAAAAAATCATAAGAATCTCGTGAAATCCTTTTAAATTTCTCAAGGAATTTCATGAAGTCTTTTTAAAATTAAACTAAATCCTTTAAATATTATACAAATCTTTTGTAATACTTAAAATTCTCAAAAACCTCTTAAAATCCTTCAAAATTATTGAAAATTTCTTGATATCATATTAGAAACCCAGAGAATCTTAAAGAATACCTGGAAATTCTTTATAATTCTTCAAAATCTTTGAACATAGTTTTTAAATTCTGTTAAATAAACTATAAAAGCTATAAATATATAAATCAGAACTTTTCTTCAGTGTTACACTCAGAGAGATATTTTTTCTTTGAATCAAAAAAATCAAAGAAAAAACATCTTTGAATAAAATAAATTTTATTTAATTCAAAGATATTTTGTAGTTGGCTCTGAGGCAAATATACATTTATTTGATTCAAACAAACTTCTTTTCTGAGTGTAGAATTTCAGAAAATATAATTTCAATAATAAAAACTGTTATTTTACATGAAAGTCGTCCAAATTGGTTGTGAGAAGAGTATCACGTATGTGTCCTGCCCTCTCAGTGATTATCAATTTGGTTTCAATTCCTGCAATCACCATCAAAGGTTGTACTTCCTTCTCCCAAATTTTGAGCCCTTTCTTTTTTCCACCGAAGGGGTTGACGAAAATCAAAATCTTCCTTGGCCGATGAGTGAAACCTAAAGTTTTTTTTACAATAATTTTATTTTCAGTATAATTAGCACACCCAGAGAAAAAGTTTGTGTAAATCAAATAAACGTATATTTGCCTCAGACCTAACTAAAAAAATATCTTTGAATTAAATAAAATTTATTTAATTCAAACATATTTTTTCTTTGATTTGTTTTATTCAAAAAAAATTTTCTTTTTAATTCAAAGATATTTTTTTATTCGCTCTGAGGCAAATATACGTTTATTTGATTTTAACAAACTTTTTTTCTGGGTGAAATCTCAAACATATTCTGATCATTATAAAAAAAAAATTTATATAAATTTATACACACCATTAAGGCAATTTCGGATCGTTTTCACCCAGGAACCAATTTGTCTAGGATCAGAATGCCTCATTGTAACTTTATGATGTCTCCATTTGGATTTTGGTCCAGATGCTGCGTAATGCAAAATAAAACTTGTCGAGGACGAATTTGGTGAAGTTGGCGTTGTGGGTGGTTCCTTTTCCTTAATATTATTCACGTCAGGAATCCAATCATTGCCATAAGAAGCTGACAACACGTCCGTCAGAGGCAAACATTGTGCTTTAAAAAAAAATTAATACAATTAAATAAAAATAATTTTTAAAAAATAAAGAAAATATAAAAAAAAATTTTTAATTAAAAGAAATTAATAATTCTAAAAATTATAATAAATCTCAGCTAAAAATCTCTACAAACATTCCTTTAGAGGATAATTTTGCTTTTATGTGTCTACAAAACGTGACATCTTGCGTTTTTGTTCTTATCGTCTGGTGATGACTAAACCAGAAGAATCATTTACGATGCCACTTGCGTAGATCACTTTGTAAAAAGTGAGGTGGATTTAAAAAATTTACCTTGAAAATTTTCCATTAAGAATTAAGATTCTTAATTCTTGTATATATTTTTCTACTAATATTAACAATAATTACTATAATAAGTATTCATTGCATTTTTAATTCTATATCATTTTAGGATATATTGATTATATATTTTAGATTTAAAATATTTTAGAATGATTAATTAATAGAGAATAATTAATTAATCATTCTAAAATTAAAAATAAAAGAACTTTTTACAATTCAAGTCTCATATTAATTCTACACTTCCGTTCGCTGATTCCTTAATAATTACAGGAAGTTATCACTTATTGAGAATTTTAGAAAGCTCGAAGTCGTAAAAAATTATTATTTGCCAATGTCTAATAAAATTTGTATATACTGATTGCTTTATCATTTTTTATAACTCTTCAATGTCGAGTTTTTATACTTCTGCAGGAATAAATTCTGTAATATCCAAAAGTATAAATAAATTAATTCGTTTTTATTAGCGCTGTAAATATAAATATTAAAATATCTAGTATTTAAATATCTAGCGAATTAAATATACACCAAGCTCATTTATCTTTAGAATATTTACAAATAATATGTTTTTTCAAGCAACAAATGCAAACATTTTTTCTAATCGGATTATTATCAGGTTTGAAATAAATGAATATGAATGAAGATTATGTTTATTAATGAAATAAAACATTAAAATATGTAAGTTTTGAAGTTAACTGTACTAGTGTAAATGCATAGAATATCCACAATATGAAACTTGAAAGTGAAAGGCTTATTCGCTTATTTTCCTTTTTACATTTTCGCACATTTATTGCGAATATTCTTTATATTGCGAATATACGTTTATATTTCAATTAAAAGTTGAAAGTGAGAGGAATTTATCAACTTTCAGTCGAAGTAATATTTTTATTATTATTAAATATATTATTATAAATTATATAATTATAAATATATTATTA